>CAUYRT010001124.1:0-67163 GCA_963574885.1 Lepilemur ruficaudatus
GAGGAGCATATTCTTTCCTTCGAAACCCATTAGACGAGACCGGGCGCGTTCAGGGTGGTATGATGGGAATTAGGGGTCTGAATAGGGGGAAGAAAATCTTCTAAAACTGATTTATGTGAATAGCTGTACAACTTGGTAAATTTACTAATAATCATTTAATTGTACACTTTAAAAAAAACTGTCACTGGGTATAAAATAATACTCAAACTCCCTCCAAAATCTGGTCCCAACCTTGGTTGCTACTTTTTATACCAAAAATAATAAAAATATAACATTTAAAAAAAAAAAAAAAAAAAACCTTTTCTCTGCAAAAAAAAAAAAAAAAAACATTAGAACTGTTTATAGTTCTCTTGCCCCATAATCATACTCAGCATTCCATAGTAGCTTCTCTCACTGCCCCCCAAAGGACATAAATCCCATGAGAGGAGGTCCCACCGCTATTAATACAACCCCATTTCAGTGCCTGAAACATAGCTGGTGTGAAATAGTCATGAATCGAAATGAGTTCAGAGTACCTTGGCAATTGTACAGGACAGCGTGCAAGTTATTCAAGCAGCAAGACCTAGTGACACTTCCATAAAGGCGAAAGTACAAACCATTTTCTAGTGACCAGTGACCACTCAGTTTAAATGATGACAATAATAATGCCAAGAGCTTTGGCATCTGCTATCTCATTTGACCCTTCCAGAAATGGTGATGGTCCCTACCTTATAGAACTATTACAAGATTAAGTGAGATTTTATATGTAAAGTGATTATGTGCCTGGCACTGAGTAATGAATAAAAAAATAACTGTTTTATGTTCTGTGATTTGTTCAGAGTGACAGAGCTCAGCAAAATGCCAAGACTAGAACTTTTTAGCCCTCTCTCCTACTTTTCTACTATACCACAGTAACAGGCCTGGAATGCAATTGTCTTTCTTCTCTCCTGAGGATTCCTGGTGCTGATCTGCCCCTGAAGCTGACAACGGGGAGCAGCCTCTTGATGTCTTGTGCTTTTTAATCCAATGATGCAGTCACTTCAGTGACCCTGATCACCATTATGGTTCCAGAAAAGACAATTAGACATTTTGAAAACTGAAGATTGCCATATATTTAGTATCATTGGACCACAAATGTTCCAATAACAGATGCAATTCTACCTAAAATGAGTGCATCTCTCAAGGCCATTATCCTGATGGTAATAGTATTCATTCACTGAATGTCGATTATGTATTCTACCAGGTAGCCTGCCCAGGTTAGCTCCATTGAATTATTACAGAAACCCTATGAGGTATGCATTCTCATCTCCGCTTTTCACATGCATTCACTGAGGCTCAGGCAAGTCTAATAAATTGTCCAAAGCTTCCAAGCTGGTAAAGGGCAGAGTTAGGACTGTCTGGCTGCAAAAACCATGCTTGGTTCACTTTGTCCTATAGAAGTTAATCAATAAACAGACTATAGTCATGAAAGAGATACAGGAACACATTCCTATAGGAATGACCTGTATAAATACAGGTTGAGGCAAAGCAACTGTGACCTTCTTGTCATCACTGATTTTGCCATCTTCGGGTAGGGAGGATCTGGGTAGATGAGGGAATAGGAGGAAAGGGTGAAAGATGTTACTGTCCCATCAAAACTTTTCTGTTTATTCACCTTCTACCAAAGAGTCAAAATAAGCATTAAAAAAAAAAAAAAAACCAGAAACCCCATAATCAGTCCAAATCTATTTGAATCCAACTCTACCCTAGGCCTAGTTGAGGATGCACGTCACCAGCCCTTGTTTTGCAGACCTTGACCTTGCCTGTTCCTCCCTTTCCTAGCTGTTCTGCCTGTGCCCTCCTGGAACATCAGCAGTCATTGCAGGCACATCAACAAAAGGTGAGTAAACACACTAAGAATGAACAAGAAGCCAAGGGGACAAGGTCAGGAGCTGTGTATCCACGCCATCCACCTCCCATCTCTCCAGCTGCCATCAGGCTTGAGGCAATAGGAACAAAAAAATGGGAAATGCTAAAGGAGAGAAGCAGCCTTTGGCATTCAGCGGTCCAGCCTAGCTGGTTGATGTGGCGGTCCCTTCTCTTTTAGAATGTGGTGGGCAGAATAATCACACTGTTCCCCAAAGCTGAAAGTTTGGGTTTTCTCCTTTTATGCAAGCTGCAGTGCTGTTTCTGCCACCTGCCAAGGGCCAGCTGCCAGCTCCTTTGGGAGGCATTGTTTCCTTGCAGAGCAGGGGTGGAGGGAAGGTGGTGCGATCTCGCTCTCTTCTTTCAGGAGAGCATTTTGTTCCTCCGGCTGTCAAGAACCTTTTGTACAGACAGGTCTTTATTCCCAGGGCAGAAGAACTGGAGACAAGCATTAGACGTTTGCCAATTTTTGATCACTTTTCTCACCCATTAGACTTCGTTCTCTTGAAATTTGTTTAGACCATGTCTTTTTCCTGAAAGGCTTTGAGACCGTTTCCAAAATAAGGTTTATCGACAATTAGTGTATAAAATAGGAACAGAAAAGAGGAAACCTAAGTTCAGGAAAGAAGCAGCAGTAACTATTTTAAATGTAAAGATCTGCATTGCTGCTGGGATTAAGCTTTAAAAATTGTCTCAGATTCTCTCCGGCTAGAGCAGGGAAGGAAATATGACGTTATATAACTGTCACACCAGGCATCACGGAGGAGGTTGCTGCTAAATGACCACGTTGGGCATTTGGGTACACCTGCTTTAAAATGGTCCAGGCTGCAGCCATTACCGCCATGTTACGTGGCGCAGAACTCTGCAACTCTCACAAGCCATTTGTGTGAGCATTAGAGAGAAAAGACTCAAAATTATTTTCTATGGAGAATTTTGGCCCAGCCAAAGAAAAGATCAGACTAACTTTTGTTTGTGATCCTCAGTTCTCTTAAAAGTATATTAATTCCATCTTTTTTTAGTTGGCTGTTACAGCAAGTAGCACCACACTTAATTGGCAACATACAATAAATACATGCTTCATATTTGATAAGGAGTATGATCTTCATCTTTTTATTACCCCGTATCAAGTTTATGGGAGGAAGCAATATTTAGAGGGGGTTATTCAAGAGATTTTTAGTTTATCTTCTTCCAAATGCACAAAACCTGCCATTGGATCAAGTCAGGTCAGCTGGGAAGTGTCAACCAAGGTGGTATTGAATGACTTCTCCCCAGGGCTTTCCTGCCCTACAAACAACTGTATACAAAAATGCTCTGAATTGCTTAAATACTTTCACTGAATTGTCCCCTGATGTGATGCCATCATACTGTGATGAAGGGTGGTAAAAAAATATATATCCAATTAAACTCATCACTGTATCTACCTACAGATATTCATGCAGTCTTCTGCAGGAGAACCCTTGAGATAAATGTCTCTGATACCAGGGATAGGTAAGTGCCCTTCTTCTGAACAACCAGCTTGCTCTCATAGTTTGGACCCAGTTCAACAGAAGTGATCTGATTTTCCTTTTAGAATCAGCTGATTTGAAGCTTACAGTTTAAACTGGGTCCCAAGTAGGAAAGAGTGTAGGACTTCATCGTACCAATGTTTGAGTATGCCTCGATGCCAAAGTCCTTGCATAAGACTACAGGAGTTCTCACTTGGCCTCACCATTTTTATCCATTTTGACTTTTTAATTTTGCAAAGTTTCTTTATTTTGTTAAGCTGTCTAGTTCTTTCTGAAACAAGGTAGGATATAATAAGCACATTTATTAAAAGAAAGGAGGAAGCATATGAATTCCTCAAGAGAGATGAAAAGAGAGATGAAGTTTTTCTCTAGCACTTAACTCTAAAAACAATTAGAAAGGGTGGCGTGTTGTAGAGGCCCTTAAGTAGTGCGATGGACAAGGTCTTCAATGATAATTTTTAAAACAAGGCAGAAGCTGCATTTGTATGCTTTTTTTCTTTTCAAAATAAGTCTTTGATAAAAGTTAAAAGCTTAGGAAATTGTTCAGCGCCCATCAGCAATGAAATGGATAAGTCATGATACATTCACAGAAGGGAATATTACACAACAATAACAAAGACTGATCTACGACTACATACAACCACAGGGATAAATCTCACCATCATGATGTTGAGATAAAGAAGGCAGATACAAAAGAACACATACTGACTCCATTTACATGGAGCTCGAAATCAGGCAGAGCATCTGCGGTATTAGAGGCCAGGATAATTTCTTCCCCTGGGGTGGTATTAATAGTTCCTAGCAGAGGCATGAAGGTGCCTCTGAGACATACTATTGGCTTGTTTCTTGATCTGGGTGCTGGTTACTTGGGCACATTCTACCTTGTGAAAATTAATCAAACTGAACAGTTATAATTTGAGTACTTTTCATTATATGTCATAGTTCAATAAAAAGGTTTTTTTAAAAAAGAAGATGAGGAACTATACTAAGTGAGCAGTTCACTGAAGACCAGTCTCAACCTTGGCAGTGGCCATAAATCTGATTTCAGCTTCAGCTTTAGCCCTCAAAGGGCCAAATAACTAAATGCTTACTTCAAAGTCATGTCTAGCTTCCCTGAAATTGTACATGGTCAATGATTGTATGACTAGTAACTGTTATGTTTAATTATTATACTATAATAATGTCAGTGATATGAATGAGTTGTGTCATTTGATTTTATTACTATTTTCAAGTATGGGAGCACATTCTAGTTGTCATGAGAAAAATCTCATTATGTGGTTTATAAAGTGAATATTAGTCAGTTGTTATACGATGTGTATTATTGCCAAAGTAAAGTGCTACAATGATTAATGGTGTACAAAGTTTTTTGTTTGTACTAAAAACAATTTCGACTTTCAAATAGTTAAACAAGTAGAAAAATAAATTGACAATGTAAATACTAAGAGAGTGTTTTGGCTAGTTAGCTTATATCCTTTTTGAGCCAATAAATTATTTAAATATAGAAATTTAAATAACAATACAAGGCAGTATAATAGAGATTGAGTTGTACCATTATTTTAATCCTTGTAGAATTGTTTAGTGCATTAGCGTCTATTACATTAAAAACCCTGTAAGAGGTGTACTTAAATTATCCTTAGTTAATTCCACTTAAGCCAAGAGTCTTTTAAGAAAAAGTTTTATTTGGAAATTCATCACATCTTGTGAGGACAAATGAAAAGCAGAATGTCAAATTCACCGTATCAAAATTTCATGAGGAGGAAAAACTCCAAAATCATGTATAATGATGTTCACAATAAATTACCTTTGATCCAGGCAAAATGAAAAATAAAAAGAATATGAAGAAAAGAGGAAATTATTAAGACACAAATGAGGAATCCAAACACATTTCATTCTCACCAAACTTCAAAACAATTGACTTGAAAAGACAATCTTTGCATTCCCTTCTTCCCACCCCCCATTTGTTTAGAAGCTAAACTTTTAAACAAAAAGCTGTTCAAATAATGCTATTCTGCACACTACTAAGTACTTAACATTTTCAATATTTAAAGACGAAATGGTTTTGAGATTGACCAATGTATGTGGCAAAGCAAAGTTCCTTCAAGAAATCATGTTACTGAAAACCTTGTTTTCTGAATTATATTCTGTTGTGGATAGAAGTCTGGTAATATTATTAAATATGTTAGTTTAAAGTGAGTTTTATTTTTTGTAGTGCTGAAAGCTTATGCACTATAATTACGAACAGTACTAAATTTTTAATAATAAAATTGTCAAAGCCATTTATTTTTAAATAATATGTCAGATTTATTCTTAGCCCCTAGAAGTCCATACAAGGACAGTGATATTTGGCTTTGGCAGTACTAATTTTAATGATAGGCCAGTGTTTCATTTGGACTGTGGTTATATTTTTGTTGCACATGTGATTTAAGCACCATGTAGAGAGGTAAACATGCCTGGGGGTTAAGGTCTCACGGTCAGAGCATTTGGTCTTCTGAAAGGCTCAACTGAATCCACCTCAGGGCCTTTGCACTGGCCGTATGCTCTACCTGAAGCACTTTTCTGTAGGATTTGACATCGTGAGGACCTTGGCATCATCCAGGAATTAGATCAACGTCTCTTTTCCAGAGGCCCACTCTGACCATCCTAGTGAAAGCAGAAAGGTACCGGCCATGGTCACTTTTCATTCCACGTCCAGCACACTAGTTGCTCTGTTCCTTTAAGGATCTATCACTAGTTGAAACTACTGTGTTTTCCCCATGTTTGTTGTCTGTTTCTGTCTGATCAGGGGCCCAGTGCACTGGATGGCCGTGAAAATCCTCTTCTCTACTTTCCACCTCACTGGTACGCTGAAAGCGTCTACGCAGCACTCTCGTTGCTGTCTGCACTTCTACCCTCCTGCAGGAGGAGGTGTGCTGACTCCAATATGAAACAGCTTTGAGACCAAACCCGCTGAGCAGCAAGCCCTGGCTCTACCATCTACCAGCTATGACTTTGGACAAACGACTCAACCTCTCCTAGCTTGCTTAAAAGACTAATTTTTATAGCTATGTTTTATTCATTAAGCTGTGTGGTTAGGCATATAGCTGTTTTAGTTGCTTCATGTATGTATAAGAGAAATAATATCCTTTCCATGCATTTAATATTTAATTTAAGAATGTGTGAAGCACTAGTACAAGGCACATAATCAACAAAGCTTAGCTTCCTTCCCTCCGCCTTCTCCTCTGTGCATGACGAGCATGCTATTTTCCCCTGTCGAAAATGTCCTCTTGCCTTCCAACTCAACTAAGTTCCTATTCATCATTTTATCTTCTCAGCGAAGGCTTCCCTCCCTTACTGGCCAAGCTAGTTGCTCCCAGTTTCCTTAACATCTCATTTACGCCACCTTGACCTATAATTATTGCCTGCACGTGCGTCTCCGCTCATCTGTAAGCTCCTGCAGAGCATGAAATATACCTTGGCCATTTCCTTATCCTTGCGACCCACCCCATTCTTGTTTCTATAGTAGGGAATTGGTATTGACTATATTCATAAGTTAATACACTGTGATTACCCATGTAATCTGGGACAAATTACTTAATCTGTCTGTACTGCACCTCAGTTGTTCCTTTTGTAAAATGTGGGTTGTAATATTACCCATCTCATTGGGTTATAATGAAGTATGTCTGTAAGAGCGCTGTAAGGGTAGGGACATCATGGTTTTTGTTCCCTGATGAATCCCCGGTGTCTTAATGCCTGACACACACACAGTAGGCACTCAATAAATATTTTTAGCACGATCCAATTCAGATAATCCGTGTAAAACGCTTGGCACAGTGCCTGACCTAGACATGCTCAATCAATGTTAGCTATTATTAGTAACTCTTGCTATTCTGGTTAGTGTCTGCCTCATTGAGCACACACAGCAGTTGGAAAAATTATCACTCTTAAGACGGCATTTCCCTGGTTATGTAGCAATTCCTTAAGCCACCTGCACCAAGCCCTCCCTCCTCCATACACCCTCCCTGTCTCCCTCAGTTCCCTGGCAGCATGGCCTCCTTGGAAGGACTCCAATTTGCATTATTAGGGACCCTTAACTGGACCCTGGTCACCCTGAGTCTCCAGCTGGCCTGTGAGCTCCCTGAGGCTGTTTATGGCACCTCCCTCAACAACACGCAGTGGCTGATGGTTGGGTCTCTCTACTTACTGAGCCTCCTGTGCCTGCATATGACCCTGCCTTTAACGTGCCCTCCCCTGTGTGTGCACATACACACACACACACGTATCATACCTTCACCCGCTCTCTCCCTTGACCTCAACTCCTACCCTTTCTTGTAGAATTCTGCAGATAATTTATTAACTTCCATCTTTGGGGCTAGATTCAATTCAATCCATTCTAAGTTCACAAACATGTATTAAGACATACTCTATATTTGAGGTGTAGAAGGTACCCCAGGAGGCTAAGACAATGTTCTTGTGAACGAGGATCCCAGAGAAGTAGCAGGTGCCTTTGCTGCCATTTATATTTATTTCAACCTTCAGCATTCCCCGAAGAAATGCTGCTGTCTAGGAAGTTCTCTCAAGGAAGCCCACCCCTGTCCTTATTATTTCTTTATTCTGCAATCTGCCAGGGGCTGTGTGTCGCACAGGGGAAGTACCAGTGGATTCTGTACTTGTGCCCAATATCCTTGGTAAATGGACCTCTCCGGGGGGTCTCATAGCCCTAGGAGGATTCTCAGCACCTGCATCTTCCAGGAGCTCCTGATATGCAGTTAGCACTTGATCACTGTTTCTAGCTAAGCTACTGAGGCAGATTTCCTCCTATCCTTAGTACCAAACTGATATTTTTAAAATTCCAATTTAAATACAAATTTTAATTTCAGTTTTTCATTTCATGGCCTGTCTTCTTTTTGGCCTCCCCCAAAGCTTTTACACAACCCCACTTTACTTTTCCATCACAAATTGTGGGTCTATTGTTTCCCAGGAATTGAGGGGAGAATTTGTTCAACTTTGACCTAAAGTTGTAGTTAAGAAGACACTAAAAACAGCTCCCCAGACACATATTTCTACCCAACAGAGGAGCCCCGAAGGAATTCTTATGGCCTAGTTCTGTGTTGCAGGGGTGGAGCGGTGGGGAGTCAGGGTGGGGGAGTTCCACATTGAATATGCTGACACTGCACTAACTATGTAGCAGGCACCCTGTAATGACACCTTTGGATAACACAGAAAATGACTGTGTTCCAAGGATGTGCTGTAATGAGAGGGGAGGGCACAGAGAGCCACAGGCGGCATTGTTTCCAATCTAACAACACAACTGGGGGCAGGGGCATGTGTGTGCTTGTTTTCAAAATAGTAAATACTGCTATGGTGTTTCTGCCCACAGCTTTTGAGGAGAGATAATGTTGCAAGAGCCAACCAGCATGAGAATATTTCTAGTTCTCCTACAAAAGTAGAAGTGGGAAGAACAGTCTGACCAACGCAGTCGCGCGTGGCATTTTGGGGCCACCAATACATTTCCTACAAAGAGTTTTCAAACTTTCTCTTCCATGAAGCTCTATTACTTGGGCAAATGACTAGACCTCTTTCAGCCTCAGTTTCTTGATCTGTAAAATGGGGATAGATTATAAGAGCTAACTCATAAGTTATTATGAGGCACAGAGAGAGACACACGTGTATATAACATTTTGACAGACAGGGTGAGCTTAACAAGATAAGCAAGGCTCACGGTAAATAAATAAAAAATGTTACCTCCTCCTACAACTCCCCCAAGTTCCCTGTAATTTTGATGGGACAAGAAAAAGCAAAATTAGCCCATTTGGAATAGCAACCCAACCTTTCATGTGCTCTATGAAGACAAGATCCATTCAGTTTAAAGAAAGAGCTCAAAGCCGAAAAGCATCACTCTATAATCCTTTACAGAATGGTGACACTTGGATGATTTGTCAAAAATCCTTCTGCATATCCACACTGGGTGCTTTTAATGGATGTCAGCTTTTAAGAATCGGTGACATTGACGTTACTCCGCGGAGCAAAGACTGACGGCCGAACTTATAAATTGCCTGACGCCTGTATTAACAAGGAGGCAAGATGAGTTTTCTGTTCACTGGTCTTGTTCGGCTGTCAAATTCTGGGGGACTTGCATTTCAAGCAATATATCTAATCTCTTCAAATTAAATTATCTTTCTTTTGCCAGCCAGAAATTTTTTTAGAAGAATATTATCAACTAAGTGGATCAGAAAATGTAGGTTTAAGACTTGCTTCCTGAGTGAAATGATATTAAAATGAATGTTATTCCCTAGATAAATGATGTTTTGCGAGGGTCATACACTACAGCTGGTAGAAATGTTTTTAAAAGAACCTTCAAATCAAAAGAGGAGGGGACCATAAAATTAGAGGGAATTTCCTTCTTCAAAGGGATAGTTGGCATAATTTAGCTTTTATTAGAACAATGATTACTTTTCCCACCTCAGTGTGCCTTCTCCATTAATATTGTTTAACCATCAATAATATTGAGTTGTTAGAATGTGTGTAAAATTTTCTTTTGTATGAAAAAGCTTCTCAGTTTACTAGTTCACTCAGAAGCCATTTTAAAACGAAAATCCCTACATATCTACCACAGCCCTAGAAGAAAACTCCTAACTTCTGCCCTCAGCCTATCCCCTGCCCAGATGGCCTGTCCACAACATACAGTTTCTTGATGGCCACAATCACAGACATTGACGCTTATTTTGGTCTAGGGAATGCTCTCTTTGAGTTCCCTCAAAACACATGCTTAGATGTTAAAAAATTGCCTTGTGATTTCAAAGCTCAAATGAGCTAAGTCAAATTTGCTCAAAGTCTTGCATCTAGTAAGTAAGTGGTAGCCATAGGATTGGAACCCAGACCTCTTGACACCCTAATGTAAAACCAAGCAGCAATGTCCAGAACAGTAACACCTTTAACTTTAGACTCCTTTCCTATAAAGCCTTCCTCAGTGAAGTCTAGACCAGGAGTCAGCATGCTTTTCCTGTAAAGGGCACAATAGCACATATTTTAGGTTTCGTGGGCCATATGGTTTTTGTTGCAACTGTTCAACTCTATGATGTCATGCAAAAACAGCCATAGACAACAAATAAATGATGGGTGTGGCTGTGTTTCAATATAACTGCATTTATAAAAACAAGAAGTGGGCCAGATTTGGACCATGGATTATAGTTTACTTACCCTTGGTCTAGACCATATTTATCATTTATGTGTTGGTCAGATTCGTAACACATATATAAGTTATGTTTGTATCTTATCTCCAGGACTAAGGTGTAAATTTATTAGAGTACAGAGCTGGTCTTACTCTGTCTTCCAGCCAATCTAAGTCATCTAAGCCCAATCCTGACATCAGCTAGTTTCTTAAAAGATACCTGATTATTGACTAAGTGAAGAAAGGAAAAAGAAATGTATATCCTTCTAGGGGCTTCTCCTAGAAACTTCTGGTCACTAGTGTCAGAATGATGTCTAGATATTTTTGGTTCTATGAGTGATGAAGATATACACATCTCCATGTTTTGAGCAACCTCCAAGTATCTTAGAATGTTTTATCCATTGGCCCCTTAATTCACTGAATATCTATGTAACAAGAAGTTATTGCTTCTAGTTAATACTTACTAGTCATTGCTAGTAAGTAACTCTAGGAAATTAGATTGCTAGATTAAAATCACCAAAATTTATTTCTTGGTTAGGAAATGTTAAGGACACATTTACTTTTAAGAATAAACTTTCCAATAAGTGAAGACTGAGAGATTATAATGAACCCTAAAAGAGATTCCATTAATACCATGCTTGAACATGTTGGGATTATGGGAAACTCCTAAGGGGTTAGCTTTCAAAGCAAGACAAAAAGACAACATTTTTATTATACTTGACTCCTTTTTGTTTCCATTTCCGTATTAGTTTGAAGAAAGCATCCGGTTTAATGCCTGCCCATGGAGTTAATGTTTCAAGGTATCAAATGCATTGTATAACTTACAGTAACTCATGTGTTTTACACCCAGAAATCACTCAATAATTATGAAATGGCAGACAATATTAATTCAGCTACTATCTCTGTTTGTTCAAAAGCTTTCCGTTCTATAATCTAGTTAAGTCTAATCCACTGAAAAATATTGCCTATTGAAAAATAGACAATGGTATTCACTCCACAATACAGTAAGAAGTGAAATAACCTTGGGAAGGCAGATTTTTCCCCCTATCAATGAACTTATACATTGGAGATTATAGTGCTCTGTAAGGTAATTATTTCTGAAGGCATATAATCTATCATGTGTGGATTTATGCCCACCAAGGAAGAGGCAAAGCTATTCCCTGCACCAGGTCAATGATACAACATATGACTTCACCACGACCAAGGAGAACGTGGATGAGTTGTGAAGGTGAGATCAACATTTTTTTTTTAAGAATATGAAATTCTATGTGACTTTAGTGAAAACAGCAGCCTTCTATTTTAAGGTAATAATAGAAAAATCCTTGGCAAGAATGACAGGTGCCTCCATAGCCCACAGAGGAACATTGAACCACAAATCAAGAATAAGTTTAGGGACCACTATTTGAGCTCAAGTTTTAGATTCAAATTAGTGATGCCAAATTTGGACTTTACGAAATCTGTTAAATATGAAAAATTAAATTGAGTGTGGAAACAGTGTAATGTGCTCATTAAGAAATTAGGCTTTAACCCCAACAAACCTTTGGTTTCAACTTTTGTTTGGTTTCAACCTTTCAACTTTGAGTGTGAGTCCTGGTTCAGTGCATTTTCATCTATGTGACTCCTGCAAAATTACTTGAGTTCTCTAAGACTCATTTTACAGATGAGGTTTTAATCTAAATGAGAGGGATAATCACAGTACTCAGCTAAGAAGGTTATTGTGAGAATAAATGGAATGATCATCAATAGCACTTGTCCAATTCCGGCAGCTCAGGAAACCCAAACATTCAACATGTAGTAGATTTTATAAGTTACTTGTGACCGGGGTGAAATAAGGTCAACCAAAACTTCTATGACCCCAAAAGACCATAAAATACTTCAAAATATCTCCTCCATGAAATGACATGGGTGTGTCTGCCGGTGCTTATTTCTTCTTTTCTGGCCATGGACAATACTAAACCATTCACTCACCAAGATTTTACTGCGCACTTGCTATGTTCTAAGTGCTTAACTAATCAAAGTTAACAACAAATTAGACACCTCTGTCAGCCTGGATACGAAGGGTTACTATCTTGGAGGGAAAGAAAAATATCTAAAAGGCAGAAGTACAAAGTCCCACAACAGAAATATGAACACAACGCCATGGGGGAGAGAAGAAAATAAAAGGAGATCTTGCTGGGGGAAGTCATAGGCAGCTGTCTAGAACAGGTGGCATTTGAACTTGGGCACTGAAGGACAGATAGGGTTTTGACAAATAGAGGAGGAAGAAGTAAATTCCAAATGTAAGGTTCAGTTGAGGAAAGCGGCAGAGGTGGGCAAGTAATGGGTCTATGTAGGTTCCGGTAAGGACTCGAGCTGCATTGGATGATAGGGTGGGAAGAAAGAGTGTCAGCTGAAGTGGTTGGAAAGGCAGGGTGGGGCCAGAGCATGGACTCCAGGAGCCAGGCTGACTCAGAAGAACCTGCCCTCCAAGAGAAATGGCCATTGGTGGTCGAGCAGGATGAAGACTGAGACGAGGCTAAAGATTTTAACTTTAGGAAGCCACTGACTGGTGTTTGCACTCAGCAGTAGACACCAAATGCAGTAGATTGAGGAGTTAGAGATTGGTAAGGAAATGTGTTTTGACTTGTTTTTTAAAATGAGTCTGGCTATAGTTAGAGGATTGGAGAAGTATAGGGTTTTTTTGTTTGTTTTTGTGTCAAGACAAGGGAGGCCTAAGTATATTTTAGGCTAAAGGAAGGGAGCCAGAAGAGGCGACAGAAAGAGAAATGAAGAACATGTAGTAAAACTATGTCTTCTAAAGACATACTTCATACTAGCCATGGAAGCTTCTTTGTTTTGAGGAGTTTGAATTCTGCAAGAAAGAAGCTATTTCTTCTTCAGACATAGCAATGAAACCAGGATGGACAGTGAAAATACTGAACTAGTCTGTGCTAAAGGGGGTAGGTTGAAATCTCCCAAATTGTATAACCGTGAGCAGCAAAGGTGCCGGGTCTCAGTCTGCTCAGACTACGGGGACTGGAAATAGAAAGAGAAGTCTGAGAAGCCTTGACAAAGGTTGGTTCAGTCACTTTGGAAAATGCAGCAGGAAGTTGACATAAATTTATTGATCCAGAGGGCAGCTGAGGCAATATAGACCACCAGTGTTTAGTGGACCACATTACCACTATTTTCATGATTTTTTCCAGACACGAGGGATGAGAAAGCAGGCAACAGAGGTTACTCAGACCGGGCGTTGTCAAGGAGGAGTGGCGGACATCACTGGTAGCAAGAAGGTAAAGGGAGCAAGGAATTCCATCAGGAGCAGATGGCTGCTGGGTTATTTTGCCCAGAAAGGAAAGTAAGTGGGCCCAGAAGAGGGTGATGGAGTGGGAGAGCAGGGAGGACTCAAGGGACTGGTGGTCTCAATGCTGAAGCCTAACAAGTCCCTCATGGGTGAAGGAGCAGAAGGTGAGGGTGTCTGCCCAGAAAAGGGAAATCTGGGCTTCTAGATCTTTGCTGGCCCACACAATTCTGGTACTGAGAATGCTACATTTTTAGGTGGTCAAAACTTGATTGCATTAATTTCTCTGTTTCATATATACCATCAAATATGTTCTATAAATACATTATCAATGTAACGAGATGATGAGTTTCCTGAGGGCAAATACAACACACTATTATCTTTCGTAATGCTTAAATATGTAATAAAATGAAAGTTTAGCGTCAGTGACCAATAATTATTGATGAATTGAATTGAAATTCGTTGAAAATCATGACACTTGCCTCCTCAAAGCCGCCATTCTCCTCTCTTACAATGGCCAACATTTGTGCTATGAGAGAGGCAACCAGGATATTGCCTAGCCTCCTTCAGAGTCATTTAGGATCTAGGATATGCTTATAGGTCAGTAGAACAACTCCCCTTAGTAGCTTTAACCCATCCAGGGATTGAAAAACATTAATTGTTGCGATTGAGCGTGGATGTTAAAAACCAACAGTCCTGGGTTCTAGTCTGAGCACAGCCACTAATTAACAGCATGACTGTCTGTAAATTATTAAGTTTCTCTAATCCTGAGGTTCCAATTGTCAAAAAAGGTATAACCCTCATGGCATTTTTGTATAAAGCATTTAGTGTAGAGCCTGCTACATAGCAAGCTGCCAATAACAGTGGTGGCTATTTAGAAACACACTCTCCAGTGCATGTGCTACCTGTAAGTTTTAAGCAGAGTTCTGGAGAATTTTGGCCTGAGAAAGAGAAATCTTACAGCTCTATCAGTCTTAATCTCTCTTTGCATCAATTCCTTCATCTGAAAACAATAATAATAATAACACCTACTTTAGAGAGTTGTTATGATGATTCAATGAGTTAATATTTGCAAACTGTTTAGTACAGTGTCTAAGCACAATAAACACCATGCAAGTATTTTTAGGAATTCTGAGTTTGTGATTAAATGTTCTGGGGATTCGTTGTCATTTCCAGTTTCCTCTCTGCTGGAAGATCTTGGAGCCTAACAATGTTGGATATAAATGTGTGGCCATTATTCCATAAGGCCTAGGCTACAAGCCAACCTCTCAGAACGATTTGTTTGAACAGGCTTTCATCCTTGTTACCTGTATATAAGAGTCTGAAAGAAAATTGTAAACTCTTCTCATTACTAAGTTCTTTCCAATTCCCACCAGAACAGTTTTGGCTTTTCTCTTAAGTTGATGGCATATATCCCCCCAGTTGTTCTATGCTAGGCTTGAGTGTCTTGCCCTGTATCATGGTGGCAGATTGTGTTTATGTGTTTATGTCTGATAGTTCCGACAAAGATAAGTCATTCTACTTTTGAAGCTCCTGTTGTTTCTCCAACTTAGGCATATGAATGGACCCATAAGTGGGTACAGTTGAAAATATCAGAAGACTTGAGTTCCAGTCCGTTCTGCAATTTTCTAGTTGCCTAACCTTGGGCAATTTACTTACTGTCTCTAGACTCCCATTTCCAAATTTATGAAATGTTGGTAACTATACTTACCTTAGAGAGCTTGTATAAAATGCAAATAAGATGATTTACATAATAATATCTCACAGAAGTAAATTATTGCTGTAAGAATTTTCACTGTTCCATCTTACTTCTAGAAAATGGGACATTGTTTATTTATTAAAACAAGCAAAGCTCAACACAGTGAAAAAATGGAAAGAGCCTCTATCATTTCTGTAGCAAGATGGTAAAGCAGACAGTGATCACTCCTGGTTCACTTATCCCAGCTTCTTTTTTCTGCACCTCAGAGAAGATGGAAGAGGATGCCATCTCCAGCTCAATAGGACCAAAGAGGCATCACAACTCATTGGTAGAGTGACAAATACTGCTGTTGGGTCAGCCTTAGCACTGAGCTGTGATGTTACATAGCAGGAGCAAGAATAGAAAATTCTTTGAATGATTAAAGAGGAAAATAATGGTAACTTCTTTTTATCTCTAAAAGAAAAGACTAACACTGGCTAGTTTTACTGAAATTGCCAAGAAGGCACATTGCAACGAGAAACACTTTACTCCCTTCTCTCCACTCTCCTCCCATCCCCATGCCTCAGCCATGCTTCCATCCCATGACTTGACTCTTCCTGGATTTTTCTGGCTCTCAGAACTTGGTTTCCCAATAGGCAGGCCAAGCACAAGCTTAGAACATTCACAAAACAGGGACAACGACTAAAATGCTATGGAAATATTTTGTCATCACAGACAAAAATCAAAACTGAGTTTGAGGAAAGTGACATCAGCAAGATGTTGGAATAAGAAATCCCAGCCCATTCCTTCAAAGAAACACCGATTTAACAATGATATGTAAACTAAAATACCCTTATGAGAATTTCAGAATCCAGTTAAGAAGTTGCAGTGCCTCAGTAAATCGCAAAGCTAAGGACAGCCTCGCTGAAATGGATAAAAGTAGCAATTCCATGTTACCTACATCAGCCCCTCACCCAAGCTGTCACAGCTTAGTGCTGGGAAATAATGCCCCAGCTGTGACTTTTCCCTCTTCAGAGAAAGAGAAGAGTAACACATACATGCAACATCCCAGTTTCTTAGAGTGTTGTCCAAGGGAATGGTTTCTGTCTCACTTCACTCAAAATTCTGATGGAACCACCACAATTTGGATACTTCATGGCTGCTGAGAACAAAGGAGAGTCGGGTGGCTTACTGCTTTTCAATCCAGAGACCTTGCAGATCTGTAGACAGATACCAGAAGGAGCAAGAGCTTATGAGCCCCTGGAAAAGAAACAGGCAAGCCTTTCTAATTGAGAAATTGCATGCACAGGCCCAGAAAAATCACATTCGCCCCCCAAAAAGATTCAGAGGTCTCCAGAAACTCTAGCTGGGCTGAATGGTAAAGGCCTTCCTTTGCATAAAGCATGTCCATAAAGATTGAGAGAGATATTTTCAAGTGTGCAGATGCCAACACAAATTTATGAGATGTATGAAGAAAAAGGGAAACACGGCCAAAATAAAAGAACAAAATAAATCTGTAGAAACATCCTACAGAAACAGAGGTATATAAATTACTTGAAAAATAATTTGAAATAACCATCATAAAGATACTCTATGAGCTCAAGAAAACTATGCATGAACAAATGGAAATATCAATAAGGTGATAGAAAATATTTTTCTATCAGTATCCAGCAAAACTATCCTTCATAAATGAGGGAGAAATAAAGCTTTCCCCAGATAAACAAAAACTGAGGGATTTTGTCACCACTAGATTGCCTTACAAGGCACTACTAAAGGAAGGGAATTTGAAACAAAAAGAGCAACATATAAGCATATGAACACAAAGTTTTCAGGTGAAGGTAAATATATAGATAAGTACTTTTATAATCATTTGTATTAATGATGTATGAGTCATTTTAATCCTGGTATAGGAGTTAAAAAGACAAAAGTATAAAAATAACTATCACTATGAAAATGTTAATAGACACACAATATAAAAAGATGTAATTGTGACATCACTAACATAAAGTATGGGAGGGAATAAAAATGTAGAGTATTTGTATGCAATTGAAGTTAAGTTTTTTTCAGCTTAAAAGAGATGATTATAAGATGTTTTATGTAAGCCCCATGGGCAACCACAAAGAGAAAACCTACAGAAGACATACAGAAGAAAGTGAGAAAGTAATCAAAGTATGTCACTAAAAAAGAAAAGAAAAACAAAGGGACACAATGAGAGAGGAAAGAATGGACAAAAAAGCTATATGACAAACAGAAAATGATAACAAAATAGCAATGGTAAATCCTTCCCTATCAATAATTATCTTAAATGTAAATGGATTAAACTATTCAATCAAAAGGTATAGAGTGGCTGAACAAATTTAAGAAAAAACAAGGTCAAACTACATACTATCTACAAGAGACTTGATTTAGTCATAAAGACACACATAGGCTAAAAGTGAAATGATGGCAAAAGATATTCCATGCAAGTGGTAACCAAAAGGCAGCAGGGATGGTTATATTTCTATCAGACAAAATATACTTTAAATCAAAAAACTATCAACAGAGACAAAGAAAAACATTATATTGTGATAAAAGGACCAATTCACCAGGAAGATATAACAATTATAGACACATATGCATTCCAAATCAGAGTATCCAAATATGTGAAGCAAAGATTGACAGAGCTGAAGGGAGAAATAAACAGCAACACAACAATAGTAGGGGATTTCAATATCCTACTTCCAATAATGGATAGAGCATCCAGACAGAAGATCAATAATGAAACAGAGGACTTGAACAACACTAGACCAAATGGACCTAACAGATACATACAGAACATCGAAAATATATTCTTAAGTGTGTGTGCAACAGTCTTTGGGATAGATCACATGTTAAGTTACAAAACAAATCTCAACAAATTTAAGAAGATTGAAATCATGCCAGGTATATTTTCTGACCACAATGGAATTAAACTAGAAATTAGTGGTTGAAGAAAAACTAGAAAATTCATAAATATGTAGAAATTAAACAACACACTCTGGAACAACCAATGCATCAAAGAAAAAGTCAAAAGGGAAATTAGAAAATATCTTGAGACAAAAATGAAAACAAAACATACTAACATGTGTGGGATGCAGCAAACTCAGTAGTAAGAGGGCAATTTATAGCAATAAACACTGTATCCATTTGGACTGCTATAACAAAAATACCATAAACTGGTGTCTTATAAACAACTGAAATTTATTTCTCACAGTTCTGGAAGCTGGAATATCCAAGATCAAGGCACCAGCACATGCAGTGTCTGGTGGATCCACTTTCTGGTTCATCGATGGCTATCTTTTCACCATAACCCCACATGGTGGAAGGATCTAGGAAGCTATCTGAGGCCTCTTTTATATGGATACTAATCTCATCCAAGTAGCTCTATCTTCATGACTTAATCATATCCCAAAGACCCCACCTCCAAACACAATCACGTTGGGGATTAGGTTTCAACATATGAATTTTAAGGAGACAACAAATATTCAGTCTATCACAAATACCTACATAACAAAGAAAAAAGATCTTAAAGTAACTTTAAACCTTGAGGAAATAGAAAAAGAAGAACAAATTGAGCCCAAAGTTAGTAGAAGGAAAGAAATAATTAAGATCAAAGCATAAATTACTGAAATACAGAATAGAAAAACAATAGAAAAATCAAAAAAGCTAAGAATTGGTTTCTTTAAGAGATCAAGAAAATAAAAAGTCTTCAGCTGGATTAACTAGGAAGAAAAGAGATAATACTCAAATATAATCAGAAATGAAAGAGGAGACATTACAATTGATACCACAGAAATTAAAGGAATTATAAGAAACTACCATGAACAATTATACACCAACAAATTGGATAACCTAGGAGAAATGCATAGGTTCCTGAAAACATACAACATACCAGGACCGACTTATGAAGAAATATAAAATCTAAGCAAACCAATAATGAGTAAGGAGATTGAATTAATAATTGAAAACTTTGCAACAAAGAAAAGGCCAGGACTTGATGGCTTTGCTGGTGAATTCTACCAAACATTTAAAGAAGAATTAATGTTAATCCTTTTCAAACTCTTCCAAAAAAATTGGAGAGTAGGAAACATTTCCAAACTTATTTTATGCGGCCAGTATTAATGCCATATCAAATCCAGAAAAAGACACTACAAGAAAAGAAAATTATAGCCTAATGTCCCTGATGAATAATAATGCAAAATCCTCAATGAAATACTAGCAAACTGAATTCAACAGCACATGAAAAGGATCATATAGCAAATGAGATTTATCTCTAGGATGCAAGGACAGTTTAACATACAAAAACAATCAATGTTATATACTACATTCACAGAAGACAGGATAAAAATCTTGTCATATCAATAGATGACAAAAGTTATTTGATGAAATCCAATACACTTTCATGATAAAAATGATTAACAAGCTAGGAATAGAAGTAAATTACCTCAATATATTAGTAATAAAGTCCACATATGAAAAGCTCAAAGCTAATATCACACTCAACAGTGAAAAACCAAATGTCTTTCCTCTGAGATCAGTAACAATCTTGCCACTTCAGTTCAACATAGTACTGGAAATTCTATCTAGAGCAATTAGTGCAGAAAAAGAAATAAAATCATCAAGTCAGAAAGGAAGAAGTAAAATTATGTCTGTTCAATGATGACATGATCTCATATGTAAAAACCCCTATTACACACACACACACACACACACACACACACACACAATGGTAGAACCAATAAATCCAGTAAAAACTTGCAGGATACAAAATATATAAAAATCAGTTATATTTTTACACACTAACAATGAACAATCCAAAAAGAAAATAATGGCATTTATAAAAACATCAAAAAGAATAAAATACTTAGGAATAAACTTAACCAATAAGGTGAAACTCTTGTACACTGAAAACTACAAAACATTGCTGAAAGAAGTTAAAAAAGGCACAAATAAATGGAAAGACATCTTGTGTTCATGAATTAGAAGACTTAACATTTTTAAAATGTCCACACTACCCAAAGTGACCTACAGATTCAATGCAATTCCTACCAAAATTCCAATAGTATTTCCTACAGAAATAGAAAAAAATCCTAATATTCATACTCACATCCACAAAGGATCCAGAACAGCCAAAACAATCTTGACAAAGAGCAAAGCCAGAGGCCTCATATTTGCTCATTTCAAAATATATTTCAAAGCTATAGTGATTAAAACAGTATGGTAATGACATAAAGACAGATACAGAGACCAATAGAACAAAATAGAGAGCCCAGAAGTAAGCCTACGTACATACAGTCAGCCGATCTTTGACAAAGGTGCCAAAAATATGTAATGTGAGGAGGATAGTCTCTTCAACGAATGGTATTGGGAAAACCGGCTATTCATATGCAAAAGAATGAAATTGTCTTATCTTATACCATTCACAAAAATTAACTTAAAGTTGATTGAGAACTTAAACATAAGACCTGAAATAATAGAACTCCTAGAGGAAAATATAAAACTCCATAACGTTGGTTTGGAAATGACTTCTTGGATACGACAACAAAAGTACAGGCAATAAAGGCAAAAACAGACAAGTGGGACTACATCAAATTCAAAAGCTTCTTTCGGCACAACACAGGAAACGATCAACAAAATGAAGAGAACCTACAGAATGGAAGAAAATATTTGGAATTAATATATCCAATAAGGGGTTAATATCCAAATTATGTAAAAAAAACTTCCTACAACCTATGATTTGTTTGTAAAAAAAAACAACCTGATCAAAAAATGAGCAAAAGACTTGAACAGACATTTCTCCAAAGATGACATACAAATGGCCAACAGGTATATGAAAAGCTGCTCAGCATCGTTAATTATCAGGGAAATGCAAACCAAAACCACAATGAGGTATCACTGCACACCTATTATAATGGCCATTATCAAAAAAGTAGAAAATAAGTATTGGCAAAGATGTGGAGAAATTGGAACCGTTGTGCACTGTTAGTGGGAATATAAAATGGTATGACTGCTACAGAAAACAGCAGAAGTTTCCTTAAAAAATTAAAAATAAAACTATCACAGGATCCAGCAATCCCAGTTCTGGGTATTTATTCAAAATCATTGAAATCAGGATCTCAAAGAGACATTTGTACTCCCATGTTCGTTGCGATGTTATTCACAAAAACCAAGAGGTGGAAATAACCAAATGTCCACCGATGGACGAACAGAGAAAGAAAATGTGGCATATACATAAAACAATAGTATTCAGCCATTGAAAAAGGAGATTCTGTCATATGCTACAACGTGGATGAAACTTGAGGACATTATGCTAAGTGAAATAAGCCAGTCACAGAAGGACAAATACTGCATGATTCCATTTACATGAGGTATCTAACGTTGTCAAACTCACAGCAACAGAGAGTTGAATGCTGGTTTCCTGGGGCTGGGGGAGGGGGAAATGGGAAGTAGCTGTTCAGTGGGTACCGAGTTTTAGCTGTGCAAGATGAAAAAGTTCTAGAGATCTGCTACACAACATACTGTACACTTACAAACTTAACATGGTAGATTTCATGGTTTTTATTACTACAAAAACACAAAACTGAGTTCAACTTGCTTACACTAACTGTTGTGGGGGTGAGGGGAAACTTGTCCCTTCCCCCGAAAGTTTGCTGAAAGACTCACAATTCACAATTAAGGCAGATCAATAAGAGAGAGAGGTTTATTTACCATGCCCACGGGGAGGATCACAGAGTGATTATCCTATATCCCAGTGGGAATCCAGGTATTTTTATACTTTCCTTTTAGTGGGAGGCGGACATAAGGAATATGGGTAATTCTGTTTAGGGGCAATAAATGGTTGCCGGGGAGGATGAATGGATGGGGGAAATAGATTGACTTATAAATCAGCCTGAGAGACAGGTATGATGTTTAAAACAATTTGGGCCAGGTCTGATTGCATTCTTGATTTTCTTTCCTGCTATATATTGATATAACAGGGAGGGCAAGGGAAGTCAATTATTCTTTTGATGGATCTGGTTATGCATCTAGATGGCAAACCCCTTCCAACAGTCTGTTAATATCTAAGAGCCTCTAATTCAAAATATTCTTTATACCAAGGAGTCATATTTTGGGGTGAAATTTCCTGAGCTCCTTCGCTGTCTGGTACAGAACTCTATTTTGCATCGCATACTGAAGGCTACGGAACACTGTGTTTTCAATGCTGGGGCCTCCATAGCTGTGAAATCATTGCTTCTGGTCAGCTCCCCCCAAATCTCCAGACCCGCTAGTTCCCCCGGGCCCCACTCCAGAATGCTGAGGCTGATAACTAAATAATGTCAAAACGTTCCACTCAGAAAACACACTTGTGTCTTAACAGGGAACCTCAAGGGCACAGATAGGTAAAATCAAGAGAGAATTCCAGGCATCTTGATAGGTCAGAAAAGTAGATATTTGTAGGGAGAAATCTTTCTGCTTCCCTCAAATTTTATTGCATTAGTGGCTGCGGTTAAATCTGGAGTCTGTCTTTGCGGACTGTTTTCGTCTAACTCTGCAATAACAAGTTTGGCAATAGGGCTGGGAGGTAAGGGCGGGGAAACACATCATTTGAGTCCTTTACTTCCACTTGATGTTCAGTTATCCACAGAAAGTAACCCCAAGCACCTTTCCTACTGTGCTGTTAGTTTATTTTCTTTCTACAGTCAGTACCCAAATATATAATTTTTCCTCTTCTTGGTTTGTAAACGGCTCAGTCACCGGGGAAAAAAAGCACCGTGATTACTAATGGGAGATGCCACTAAGGTTCCAGCTGTGAACAGGAGAAATCCAAGATGACCCATCATCTAAATGTCAACGCAAACACCATGCCATTCAGAATGAGACAAGGAAGCCTGCGTGCAGACAGCCAGAATATATTACCGATTGCATATTTAGCTCCAGAACTCGAGAATCTTTGCAAATAAATTTAGGGGCTTCTCGCTTGATTAAATAGCCTGTGATGGAGGATTCGGTTGTTCCCCACAATAGTTGCATGCAAATGATAGATTCACATGGACGACGACGTAGAGAGCCCTTAGGGGCCTGTACATTTTTAAGTAATTCTGCCATTGTTTTTGCATAGTAATTGGAAATGTACATTCTATTGGGATGTGATTCTTATTAGAAGAGAAGGTAGCTGTTCTCTGCTTCAGGATTCTATTCATTTAGGGTCACCGGGACTTAAAAACAGAGGAAGAGTCTGCATTTAGGCTCTAAATGAGGATCTCCATTAAACACCAGCAAATTTCTAACCTGTACGTTAGAAATTTGACTCTCACTCTACTTTCATCTGCCTCTTTTCTTAGCTTCCTATTATTTATTTAGCCTGATTCTGCTTTGTGAATAAGTCACTCCCTAATGACTGAGTAGTAACTAGAATTAAATTAGTCATGTAAGAGCAGCAAATTAGCAAATGGCACCCCAGTTACCAGAGAGAGGCTATATCATTCTATGTGTTTAAAGTCCTATTATCATCTAGACATCAGGAGCTGTCCTGTGCATACAATGGGTCCTCAGTGGTCCCACTCACAACATGACACAGGATGTGGCTGGAAGGGAAAGCATGGGGGTCATCTATTCTTATCCTCCCACCTGTTCCCATGGTGCTTCTCAGATATTTGGATGAAAGCTGGCCTAGGTCAGGGTCACAGAACAAAGCTGACGACCTCATAGGAAACATCAAGTCTGTGACGTCCTTAAACTTCACTAACATAAATGAGGACAATTAGCCGGTCCCTTAGTGGATGACAGGGAGCAGAACACCCTGCATTCTTGCTGTGCAAAGGATGGGCCTCGGATGGGCAGCACTGGCATCCCCTGGGAGCTTGTGAGAAACACAGGATCATCAGCCCCTCCTCAGACTTCCCAAATAGAAATCTGCATTTTCACAAGATTCCCAGGTGATTTTCACGCACGTTGATGTTTTGGAAGCACTGGCTCACATCTCTCAATGTCAGCATCCAAAACACAGAGATCCTGTGGGTCCCAGTCATATCGGCAGTGCCTGGATCAGTGTCTGGCGCGTAGTAGGCACTCAAATATCTGTGGAACAGGAATGACAAAAGGGAAGGGAAAAGACTGCATGGCAACATAAAATAACTTCCACAGCAACAAAAAAAGGAGACGGAGGAGAAACCAAGTTCTAAAGTGAAAACGAAAAAAAATCAAAGAAGGCTGGCAGGAAGCATCCAGGGAGACGCACCTGGCTGGTGGAGATGGGCTGTGGCCCCACCTACTGGCCGGAGTCGCTGGTGTGCCATCCTCGTCCATGACCTCCATGCACAAGTCTCTGCCTCTGCCACCACGTGCCTCAGGACACTGGCCCCTATCTTGCCCTACCAGGCCTGTTAGCCACAGTTATCTCTCCCACACAGCACTATCAGGTGACTTTGAAGCCGAAGCCTAAGTGGACCAATGTAAACTCGTCACAACATGTTTAAAGTCCTGAGCTCTTGGTTTAAGTGGATAGGAGGTCAAGGTCAATGATGATTTATAATCGTCAGTCTCCTGGAGGCCTCACAGGCCCAAACTTGAGCTCTTCAGTGAAAGAGAAGTCACCTGGGACCCAAAATATGGAGAGAGAAAATAAGTCACTGTGTCTGGATAGATCCAAGAAAAAAAATCAATCAATCAAACAAACACAAACCCTGCTTTGCTCCCCAGTTCCTTTTCATCTGGTCTTGCAAGGAAGAGTGTGGCCACACACATGAAGGCAGCAATTTAGCATACATGAGACTGTGGCTTATGGGGACAAGGATATATCTGTTTGGAAAATTCTGGGTTTTGCGTAACACGAGAAAATGAAAGAGAATAATGCAGCACCCAAATCAGGTTAGCCCAGAGAGTGATTGGTTTCCAGATGTCTTAATTGGATTGGTATGGGAAATCACAAGCTCAGTGGACGTACTGTAGTAAGATGCTTTTGGCATGGTAATTGCTAATATTTATTGGAATCATGTAGCACTCTGCTGGACCCTTTATATGTGACATCTCATGCAATCCTCACAACAACCCAATGAGATAGGAACTATTATGATCACCTTTTTATATGTGAGAAAACTGAGACACAGAGAGGTTAAGTAACTTGTGCAAAGTCACACAGCTGGTCCATAAGAAAGGAATAGAAAATATAGGACTCAAACCCAGATCTGTGTGATTGCAAGCCAGTGCTTTTAACTTCTTCACTACCTTGCATCTCTCTTATATTTTCTTAAAAAAGAGAAAGAGAGAGAGATGCAGAAATGAGAAACAGAGAAAGAGAATACAAGATGGCAAATCACCCCATGTGGGTAGCACTTACACACACTCTATAAAGAGAAAAGCCTTTTGAGGAGGATGATGTTTTTAGAGAATTATTTGCAAGGTTGAATTCACCTCTTCTGGCTACTCAGAGACAATTTTTTAGACTTCAAGAATTACTTAGCAAATGGATCTTAGTGACCCGAGGAAAGAAAATGCTGTTCTTAAGGAGCAAAAAATGTATTATTTTCCTCTGGTAGCATCAGGAGCTACCACTGATTTGAGAAGAGAAATAGTCTCTAAAACCCAGCAAGACAAGGCGAGGAGGGAGAGTCACAACTCTGTCTTTCTAAGCCTGGCCGTTCTATGGCTGGTTGAGCCAGGCCAGTAATTAGTGTAACTCCATGTAAAATGTAATCACCATTGCTCTGATGGGGTCGAGTTCACAGTGGAAGGGATTCTGCTATTTAGCTTAAATAACATCCCTGACTCACCGCTGGGTTGAGGTATATCTCTTTCTGCAGTGCAGTTTAATAATTGAAAAACAAAATTCTAGAAACTAAAAGTAGCATATGAAAATTTGCAATGCATATAATTGTATTATGATTGGGGCCTCCAAAATAAGCTATGGCATTTATTTATTCATGCGCCACATACTCTACGATCCCGTGGGAAAAGAAGTGTTTAAATTAAGACATATTATAAAGACAGAATCTGATGTCTTATGCACTCAATTACAACTCACAGGCACGTAGCTTTTATACAATACTTGCTCCCTCACACTCTGACCTTGACTCTGGATATTTTTACAAAAAAAATTTGTCCCCTCAGCCTAACCCCAATTTTGAAAAGCCCATATTATCATTTATATATACTTCAATTTTACTTTTGGTTCATCTGCAGCCAGAAAGACCTACTAACTTGAAGGGGGAGAAACATCAAAAGGAAATGCACAATACATGCAAATACAAATTAAAGTCCTCTTGGCTTTATTATAACATGTACATAATTCATGATGGGGGAAAAGGGGAGATTATTAGATGGAGGGCTGGGGACCAACTTTTGAATAGTGAATAGTGCCGTGAAAACAGTTTTTTTTTTTTCCTAATGAGTGGAGAGAATGAGGGAGGAACTCCAAGAGGCAACATCAGTTTGATCTTTCACCCTTACGACTTTGGAAACGGAGAGAACAAAAGAGAAGTTTACCCTTTCAACTTTCTGAATTGATCATGAACTAAAATGTCAAATATTTGAAACTTTTAAGAAATCTTGCTCTTTAATTTATGAGACTGACGCGCTGCCCACTGCGCCAAGAGGGCCCCCTAAAATCTTGCTCTTTAATTTAACACACAAGTTGGTATTAGAAAAAAAATACTCAGCAGATAGTCACATTCTTAACCTTATATTTCTACAAAGGGGGAAAAAGGGCATGGAATTCTACTGTGGAGCCTGGGCTGCTGTTTCCCGCACTTCCACCTTGCCCAAGGACGAGGCAAGAGAGACCTCCTTCCGGAGGAGAGACCTTGACCCAGCCAAAGGGAAGCGGCCACCGTGAGAGCGCGGAGACCAGGGCCCTTCCTTCCTTTTCCCGGACACAAGTGCAAACTTAATGAATCCTCTCCCTCCGCCACGCGCCCCGGACGACGCTGGGAAATCTGAGTGCACCTGCTGCATCTCCCTTCATATCACGTTGCTGTTATGAAAAATAGTTTGCTATTTTGGAACCCCCTGGCAGCCAGAGTGAATCGCCGAGGGCCCCGAGCTCGTTTATCTTGTGTCAGAAGCAAAGCCAAATGAACGCCACCTCGCCCAGCACCTGAAGAATGGGAAGAAGCTCCGAGAGAGTAAAAATAACCCGGGGCTGGGGGAACGGTGCTGAGACGCGTGGCCTGTACAGGGGAAGTAGGGCTTCCCGCACCCACTCCGGCTTTTTAGGTCGCCGCACTTCGCAATGAGTGGCAGAGAGCTGTTCCCACAAGGAAGTGGACCTTGTGGGTCTGAGGTCTGGGATGTAGGGGACTGATCCTGCCCGGTTTCACCCAGTCCTGGCCAGCTGTGGCTCTGATAGGGAATGACTGGAACTCCCGGTGGCACCCAGGCCATTCTGTGTGGAGGTGGGCTTTGGCTTTGAGGGGAGGTGGGGAAGCAGACACGTGCCAGTCCTAAAAGCCAGAGCACGTCCATCCATCCATCCATCCAGCATCACATGCCCGCCCCCGCTTCAAACAGAGAATGGCTGAGGCTGATAGCCTGTCATTGAAACTGAACCAAAAGGCTTTTTTATTTTATTTTTTTTTTAAGCGTAGAGACAGAGAGATCAGAGTGACTGGAGAAGGCTTATGGCAGAAACAGAGTTGTCATTGGGTGAAAGTGAGATTGGTGCAGAGGAATGACAAAGGTGTATCAAGGACAAGTAGGTAAGCGGTGAGAATGAGCTTGCTCTGTGCAGAGTTGAGCAGCTCTAGGTAGTGTTCAGGGAGCACGTTAGGTATGCAAATGCTTGGGCCTCGTGCTAGACCTACTGAATCAGAATTTCTGGGGCCCAGGAATCTATGTTTCACAAATTCTCCAGGTGTTTCTTTGTGCATGCTAAGTTTGGGGTGAAGGCTGAAGTCAGAGGGTCAGACTTGTCCGGAGAAGTCAGCGGCCTGGGGACATGAAGCTCAGGCTAGTGACACATATTGGCATCCCTCCTTAGCTCCCTTCCTGCTTTGTTCTGTCATGTCCTGATTGTCATCCAAAGGAAGAAGTTAGGCTAATAAGGAAAATTATTATACAAAAATTAAAAATGAGGTGGGATTTTTTTTGGATGTTTTTAGTCCCAAGCCTTGTGATATTGGTATGTTTGGAGCAGACAAGAGAAAATATTTGAGATTTTGTGTAAAGGCTGCTGGCCTAAGATGATCATGGGTCAGCAAATCCACTCAGAAGTTGATAAATGTGTAATTTTCTAGAATTTATCTTTTTAAAACAAAAGCAAATCCTCTAAAAAAAATCCTCATGAGATTATGATTACATAATTTCTTTCCAATAATTGAATTATGCTGATTCTTAAAATATGAGTCTTAGCACATAAAGAATGTTCAGGTCCAGGGAATAGTATAGAAGCTGAAACTGACCTTGACCTCTTTGTCAGCCTGGCTAGGTTGATGAGGATCCTCCTGCCACTACACCATACCACCTCCTACATGGAAAGCTCTAGTGTTGAGAGGCTTGGACACAGCCAAAAAAATTTTTAGAAGAATCCTGTGGATTCACAGGCAGGAATTCTTCATCAGAGAAGATTGTATGAATGTGTCTAGAATGGTAATGATGAACAAATCACTTAATTTCTATTTTAGTTTCCTCATATGTTAGAATTGGAAAAATCATAGTAACTACCTCTTAGAGTTGTCAAGATATATTAAATGACTTAACAAATGTAAAGTGGTTCAAACAGTAGCTGGCACACTTAGGTACTGTATTTTACTTGACTCCCACATCAACCCTACAAAATCAGCACGATTGTCTTTCCCATTCTACAGATGGGAAAAATGAGGCTTAGCAGGACTAAGTAATTTGTCACAGGTCATGATCCATTGTTCATATGCAGGGAGCATGCTCTTAACCACTGGGCTACATTGGCCCCATTGGGACCACTCCCATACAATAGAAACTCAGACATGTGAAAGTGGGAACTAAGTCCACATAATTATGTGACAACATAAACTCTGCACAACTATAGACAGCATTGTTCCCAAGGAGATCTAGGTATCTTTCTGCAAAAATCAGAGGGAACCATTGATGCTGATGATAGCTGTCATCTTCCATAACTGCCTAAAAACTATCAAAGTCCCTTTGGAGACCTCCCTCAAGTATCCAACTACTCCACCAATTCCTTATGAAACCTGATCAGATCATTTAACACCAGCCAGATAATACTTAGCTGGGCCAACCTCAAGAAAAAAAATTATTATTATTATTATTATTATTATTATGATTCCACCCTCTCACGGTACTTGTCCTGGAATTTGATCCTAGAGGGAAGTCTCTTCCTGTAAGTATTTCTATATGCATCTAATTTAACCACCTTTGATGGGGCATCTGCCATATTCAAGGCACAGTGTTCTGTGCTGTACTGAACACTTTCAATGCCTTTTCTCCAAGCACCCCCCATGTGGATAGCCGTTGTCACTCATGGGTCTTTCTATGAAAATTCTACCCATCTTTCAAGGCCTGTCATTATGTCCACTTCCTCTTTGCTTTCAAGAATGTTCTAGTATTCCACATATTGCCATTTCTCTGAACATGAACAACTTCAGAGTAGGGTCATCAAATGTACAGCACGATCTAGGAGGCTGCTACCATGGATTGGTGGTGATGGGAGAGATGAAATATATTTGCCACCTTTGATTGGGGACCTGAAAATCACATTTGACAATTATTTATTTACTATCAATGTATTTATTTACTACCAATTGTGTTGTACCGCTATAGCACAGCATGGAACACAAGAGCTGTTAGTTAGTCGAAGAAATTTAACACATGAGCCATGTCCTCAGTGAGCATCTATTCTGTTTGGAAGATAAGTCATAGATTCTGTGATGGTTAAAGATTGAAATTAAACAGAAACACAAGAAATGGCACAGAGCACTACAGAGTTGCCCCAAACAATATATAAATCAAGAGTGCAGAATAGTGGGGAGGTCTTTTTTTGACACTCTGCTGGGGGCTAGTGGGAGCAAGTCCTTTTGACAGTGGAGAAGGGCACAAGGGAGGGGTGATTTAAGCTTGTTCCCCAGCAGTGACTCAGTCAGCACAGAGAGCTTATGACTGCTCACCTGGAGTTTATGGCGAGGAGACCAGACCAGATAACTGCTAAGATCCTTCCCAGCTGAGATTCTATCACTCTGTGGACTGGGCCTAAACCAAAGGATTAAATACCAAATTGTATCTGTGAGAGAGACTTTTCTGCAGAATTTGAAATTTGACATTTGGGCCCTACATCTAACAAACTGATATTCTTTTTTCCCAGGTGATGCTGTTGATTGTTAAAAATTCACCATTAGGTGTTAAAACCATGAGCCAAATAAGTTATTTGGGTGGAATGCAGTGTTAAGACTTCTCAGTAACTTACATTTTAGGGTACAGGAATGTGTCTGATCCTTTTCTGAGAACAGGCTGATATTGAGGGAGGACAGAAGTGACTGACATTTATGGAGCGCTTATGAGGCACTGGCACTTTTTAAATTGACGCTATTTAATCTTCACAACAACTCTGTAAAGTAGATATTGCTATTATTCCCATTTTGCAAAGATGAAGCTGAGACTTTGAGAAATTAAATGATGAGTGAGTAGGCAGGGGAGATGTGATTCACATCCAAACCTCCATCTCCAGGGCCTAAACACTTGTCTCTATGTTATAGTGAATGAGAAGCACTTAAACAAAAATGTGGGTGTTCTTGTAAATTAATGACAACCACCATTCATTGAGCATCTATTGTGTGTCAGGCACTGTGCCAGGTACTTTATGTACATTCTCTTTGGTTCTTGCAACCCTATAAAGTAGGAATTATATTCATTTTTTAATACATAGGGAACTAGGGTAAGTAATTTGCTAGTAAATGTTCCTTTCAGGATTCACAACAAATGTTTGGTCTCCAATGCCTAAATACTCAAATTGTAAACTTGCAACCTACTTTCTATGGCCTAAGGCATATTATTCCCTTAATAAACTTCAGTTTTCCTCATCTTTTGCAAAGGGAGGGATAAATATTCTTACCATATGCAGTCAGACATTGTAAGGTTTAAGTTGGAAAAGTGTATGTGTTTAACAAAATGCCTGGCGTAGAATAAGTGTTTAGTAAATGCTGTTGAATTGTGGAGGTAGAGGTTTGAGAAGAAGTGATACCTCTGAGAGGAAAAGATAACACTAGAGAGGAAAGTAGAAATCGCAGAGGAAGTCATGAACTACCTCTAGTTTGCCAGGAACCACAAAAACTGAAGCCACAAATATATTGACCTACCAAGCTTTAGGTTCCTTGATAGGCAATACATGGTTCTAGAATTATTCAGAAGAGAGAGGGAAAAAATACCTTACAGGGCTCCAATACCTTGAAATAGAAAATAAAGTCCACCTCCCCCACAAAAAAAAATCAGAAATGACACTTAGTCCATTAACACCAGAATCTAATAGTTTTCTATCATTTCAGGTTCATATTTCAGCATTTCTGGTATCAAACATTTACAGTAATCAAACAGGGCAATAACACTGAGATTACGTAGATTAGAAATAAACGTGGGCTTTCAGTGCATGAACCGTACCCAAATCTGGTACAGTTGCAAGGTACAGGGAGGCATTGAGATCTTAGGGCACAAGGCGCTTCTTCAGCTTTAAGAAAATCTGCCCAAGTCAGCAGACACAGAAAGTTTACCATCTGCTTGTTGGCTTCTGACATGGCTATTTCAGTTCAATTCCAAAAGAAAAGTTGTTTCCAATACAATTATTTATAGAGTATCTCAAAATTATTTTTATTTGGAATAAATAAAACAAGATGTTATTCAGCAAAATGTAGCCCGTTAGTTTCAAAGACTACGTCCTATCTTTCTGTAAGTAATGCAATCTGGGGACAATAACAGTCTTTGGATGTGGGGTCCAAGGACATGCAACATGGCACTTTAACTTTTCCAAATGCCCCAAATTGCCATTCCTGAAGAAACCTGATGTGTAGAACACATAGCAAATGTAGCCAAAGAACAGGAATAAGTTGCTTCGGGCAGACCTTCAATCCTATCCAGTTCCACGTTAACTAAAGTCAAATGTGCTTAACAAATTGGAAGTAATGGTGCAACATAAGTGTGGCTTTCTCTAACCAAAGCCAGGCAGCACACTTGAGAATGTCAAGTGCATGCTTCAGACGTGCAGATTACAGGTAGGCATTCACAGGAGGACCATGTGTAACAAGTTCCAAGCTCAGAAACATCTTACAGTGCTACTAATGACACCTTAAACATTATCACCTTGTACCCAAAACAATGCAGCAACACGGCTGGTTCAGGGTCTCCTTTCTTGTCAGGATTATACAGAATGACTAATTGTTTTTTTCAGAACAAGCTAATAGTCACCTCTAGAAATAGTTACCAAAGAGAACGTGTGTAAGGTGATTGTTCGTGGAAGGTACAGCCTGTGTCAGTACAGATCATCTGTGAATTCTTTGCAGGCGTTTTGTGATTGGATCCTTACAAAAAATAAGTGCAGCCAAAAATTCATGGATACTGGCCTATGGCTATTCCTCCATCACGGCACACAGAGCTTCAGAGCTTCATCCTACACTACTGGTGGTTTCCTTAAGGGAGATTCATCCATGATGAATGCATTTTGGATATTGAAGTACCTGAGCTACTTAAACACTGTTATTTTATTCTTGACTATACCTTGATCTTATATTTCAGATTTGCTTGAAAGGTTCATTTGCACGAGCCTTTTGTCTTCAGAAGAAAATGTAGTCAAGCATCACTTAGTGATGGGGATATGTTCTGAGAAATACGTCATTAGGCAATTTCATCCTTGTAAGAACATCATAGAGTTACACAAACCTGATGGTATACTACACACCTGAGCTATTTGGTATAGCCCATTGCTCCTGGGCTACAGACCTGCACAGTATGTTACTGTACTGAATACTGTAGGCAATTATAACACAATGGTATGTATTTGTGAATCTGAACATAGAAAGGTATAGTAAAACTATGGTATTATAGTCTTATGTGGTCTGTCATTGATCTAAATACTGTTATGTGGCTCATGACTAGACAGAAGTATGCAAAAGTGTAATTTCATCTTCACACATTCTGATTGCTGCTGTTAGACATCAGTTCTTATGCCAATGTCTCTTCAGTCATTTGGTAGATTCCTTAGGAAAGACTCATGAGAACACTGTTCCCTGAGTTTTTGCATCTACGTAACACTTTGCTACAACCTTTATACTCGAAGATCAGTTTGGCTTGCTATAAACTCCTTGGCTCACTAGTTATGTCCTTGAGTATTCTAAATATGTGTCTCCATTGTCTTCAGGCTAAAGCACTGTTTATGAAAAGACTGATGACAAATTTATTTTTTTCTCTCACGAATATCATTATCATTGTCGGGGTGTTCAAAGAAGACTTATTTTTATGCCAGTTTGGCCACTCTGAATTGGTGTTACCCTGCCCCTTTTCAATGTACATTTTTTATTTTCCTTTTATTTCAGGAAAGTTTGATTAAACTATAGTTTTTAATATTAATTCTGTTCCATGCTTTGGTTTCCTTTTTGGGAACTACTATTATACATGGATTGTATCTTCACTGTCTATCTTCTGTATCACTTTCTCTCTAATCTGTTATATTTCTTTTAAAATTTCTTTCTGATTTTAACTATTTCTGTTCTTTTCCATCTTCTATTTCTCTTAAGAAATTTCCTGCAGTGCTTATTCATTCTTATGTTCCTTTTCATTTAGTCTTTATTTTTGAAATTGTTTTATTATTTTCTGAGTTTAGACATCTTTTTTCAAACCTTACCTTTTTCTTATATTTTCCTCAATCATATCATTTCTGAGTTTCTCTAAGCATATTTGTGTTGTTTCATAGCTTCCACTATTTTCTTATCTCTATTTTGAATATTAGTTTACAATTTTTATCTATTTTTAGGCAAGCTTTTCTGGTTTCTTTGATTGTCTGTAGGGATATTGCTTTGGTTCTTGGTTTTTGTTTTCCTTACAATAATTTTCTTTAGGATTTGCCCACAGTCACTTTCTGTTACTCATTTTAAGTGAAGTAAGTTTTTCTGTACTAGAAAGGGAAGATGGACCAGGATAGAATTTTTATATTCTGTGTTCTCTAGAGTTCCTTTTTTGTTGTTGTTTTTACGTGTTCAAAAACAGGTACACTCCTACTTTCTGAGATCTGCTGGCTCTGCTCCTTTTTCTTATTTTTTCTTCTCTTTTCTTATTCACTATTGTTCCTAACCTAACTAATTTGGACTCTTCTCACAGAAATTTCTCCTCCCTGCAGGAAACACCTTGCAAGGGAGATTGGGATGATCAGTATCAAGAGTACAGAGGTCCCAGACTTCTCCGGGTACATCATTCTTACCCACAATTCCCATCTGCTCAGCTCCCTCCCAGATTTAGCTGCTTTTTCTGGATCAGCCTCTGGAGCTTTCTAGTGAGTATCTGTTGTCAGTTTGAGGATTGTGACTCAGTTCATCCGAAATCCCTCTTTTTTCCCTTGGCTTCTTCCTTATTATAGTAGCCTGGTTAATACTGCTCAAGTTTTGGCACTTGCCAGGATATCTTTTCACCTAGTTTTGTTGCAGATGTTGTACGTGGAGTTTTGGTTTGTTATCCTAATTACTCTGATGGATTGTCTGTTTGTTTGTTTGTGGATGGTTCCAGGGATCTAAAAACTATTGCTTTCCAATGCCTTTTCCCAGAGTCTTCCCAATACCATTTTAAGCAGTGTCAAAAAGTAATTCTGGAAATTGAACAATTAAAAAAAAAAAAACTACTGACACATGCAACGACATGGATTAATCTCAAAAAGAGTATAGTAAGTAAAATAAGGTAGACACACCAAAAAGTATACATTGTATGATTCCTTTTATGTGAACTTGATGAACAGAAAACTAATACATGGTGGTAGAAGTTAGAATATGGCTATTGATATAGCAGGGGTAATTAACAGAAAAGGGGCACAAGGGAAATTTCTGGGGGATGAAAGTATTTTATAAGTTGATCTGGTAGTGGTTACAAGAGTACACAAGTATGAAAACTTTATGTAGGTGTACACTTAATGTTTATACATGTTACTATATGTAAATCATACCTCTATTTATCTATAATTAAAAAGTAATTATTTTTTAAATGTAAATCTAATTGTCCCCAAAGGAATTTCAAACCATATTTTAGTTTCCCTCAACTTAGTATAATGCCTAGAACATAATAGGGGTGTTAAATGAATAAAATAATGAACCATCTACTGAAGCTATGAATGATCTCACATTTCACTACTATGTCACCATCTTTTCTAAAATCTCATCTCCCCATCTTTCATTACATAACTTGTAGATAACTACAAAAGGCTATATTCATTTTTTTTGTCCAATTTAGTGAATTTGGATCATGTATCTATTATATTTTAGGTACTATCTTAGGCACCATGAAGTATAAAATCATAAATAAAATTATTCTTGCCCTCAAGATTCTTACAGTATAGCCTGATATTTTAAATATTTAATAGTACTTAATCTATAAATCTTAAATGAGAAGCTCCTTTCCTCCTAATGTATAAAAAGGATTGCAAACTAACCAGAATATTCAAAAATAATTGTTTCAAAAAAATATTGATCAATGTACAGCTACCAAAAAAATCAACAAAATCATTAGGAAGGAAATGCTGAGGATGAACAAGAATTTGAGTGTCAGTAGTGCTAGTTGGATGCCGGTGACAAAAAGTCACAACATTAGGAGGGGACATTTGCTTCCATTCTCTGGCTAACAGCACCCCAAAGACTAGCAATTTTGGAAACAACAGCAAACAGTCTCCCGGACATGGTGCTCTCATTTCGACTACTTTCAGCAGTGACTGGCGCATCAGCCGGGTGTCCTTGAGTGTACCCCCAACCTAATTAAATCAGGGACATCAGGATCAAGAACAGTACATGGGATTTATGCAAGTGTAGATTCAGAACAAACACATAAAAAGAAATATTTCTTCACACAGACAGGAGTCAACATAGGGAACTTAATGGAATCAATACCCTATAAATTAATAGTTGGACAGTACAGAATGAGGCTCCCAGAGAGATTGTTTGATCTCTGTTCCTACCCTTTTGATGTTGATCTTGAAGCTGCTGTTAGAGCATATTTTGAGCTGGGTGGAACATGTGTCTGGCCCTGGATCGCATGTCTTATGCTTAGTTAATAGTCCATGGGCAAAGTGAGACAGGAACTCTTACGAGAATAGAAACAGGTGGGTTAATATTATCCCTCCTCCCATCAGCTCTTTGAGCCTCTTCTGAAAGGCCAAACAAATATCTTTCACATTCTACTATTCTCCCTGAACATTAAAATCTTCAACATGGGGATAACAAAGGAGGAGCATCTGTCAAAGGCAAAGGTGTCTTTGGTGACTTTTTTTTTCTGGCTCAAGGGGGCAAAGTCACTCGGGAAAATACGCCAACAGATTAACAAGGTTCTAAATCATTCTTAAGTCAGTACTGCAATTAATTTACTGTCACAAGCCACCAAAATATTTATAGCTATTTTTCCAAAGCTTACTGCAGATAGAAAATAGTTTTTACAAATAGCAATTAAATACATCACTGATGTTAATTATAATAATTTGCATTAATAGAGAGGAAGTAATTTTAGATTTCCTAGCCAAAGATCACAGACTGCTGACTATGTTTTATACTGTAGGTGAAAAGTATCTCTTCAGCCATGTACCATGAGAGTCAAGTGGCTGATATGACTTTTAGAATTTATGACTGATTAACTCAGTTGCCACACTTCTAAGAAGATCAATTCCAAGGATATGAGATCTACTTGAGCCGGTTAAAACTATTCTTCCCAGGAGAAAAAAGACCTATATTCTAATCTTGTTTTTCTTTTTTTGAAATAGGGTGTCATTCTGTTACTCAGGCTGGAATGCAGTGTCACAATCATAGCTCACTGCAGCCTTGAACTCCTGGGCTCAGTGGTCCTCCTGAGTCTCCTGAGTAGCTGGGACTACAGGCACAGCGCACCACGCCTGGCTAATTAATTATTTTTTTAGAGACAGGGTCTTGCCATGTTGCCCAGGCTCATCTCGAACTCCTGGCCTCAAGTGATCCTCCCAACCTCAGTTTCTCAAAGTGCTTAGATTATAGGCATGAGCCACCGCACCGCACCTGGCCCTATATTCTAATCTTGATTCTCACACTTTCTAACTGTGATGAGCTTGGACAAGATACTTGACTTCCGTGAGCCTTCATCCATAAGATGAGGACAATAAGCATCATGTAAGCTTCCTCTGAACATTTTTGATGTAACTTCCTACTCTATATAATCCTTTGATTCCAACATACTGACCCTCAAAAACAGGGTCAGCCATCTTGAAAATGTGGCCACAGGGGACGCTGGGTGAGCTTGGTACACCAAATCCTTGCATTCATTGTGAAAGCATTTCAAAGCCATCTTCCTGTACAGAGGCAGTGTTCTGGGCTGGAAGGAATAGTTCTTTCCTAACTGAAACAATAGAGTTAATTAGTGGGGAAAAAAATGCAATTCCCCAAATTAGGGTCTGGCAAGGACATTTTGATTCAGGATTGCCAAGAAATCCTTAATGGCCACAGAAAGGCCATTTCTACACTAGCAAAGCAAAATGTACCTTGGCAAAAGCTCCACAGAGTAGTGACAATGAAGGTATTTTCTCAAAACATCAAGCCATGCACTGGAGTGTTAAAAAGAAATAATTACCAAAAATGTTTTGCATATCTACTTCACTGAATCACAGAAACAATATTTGCTAAAATACAAAATCACCCCAAAGTAATTATTTATTTGAGACTACATAGGCCATCATTATACCATCTTAGGGTTATTGGCATACTCTAACCAATAACTCTTCTTGGAAACCCAAAGTACAAACTCATTGGCCTTGGTTTACATAGGTATAGAAATGAGGAGATAGAGAAGTGTATGATTTTTAGCAGCTGTTTGGCAGCACCAGTAACACTCAAGCATGAGTTAGTGGATAGACTATGGTGACTTTCATAGTTAATACCTAATGGTCCTATAGTATGTGAGGGCACTGTGTTAAACTTGAGAGATGGAGAGAGAGAGAGAGAGAGATTTTGGAAAGTCCTGCCCATGGGAGCTTATCAAACAGTACGATGGAGAATGGAAAGGATTGCGGAAGGTGGGAGAGATTGGAGGAAGACTCACAGAATTTTGGCTATAATCAATAGCCCATAACATGAGGCTCATCTACCTTGTATCTTGCCAAGTCCTACTCACAGAATCAGAAGAACCCGAAGAGAGGTGATGCTTTCAAAAGCCAGGCCAGGAGAGATTACCTGGCAGGCTCAAGAGCTGCATAACGAGGGGGAGAGATGAAGCAGAAAACCCAAGAACTGCAGCCAGAGAAGTGAAGCCAAGTGAGGCTCAGTGTCAAGGGATTAGGTCACGAAGCAAGAAGCTTGTAAGACCAGACCAGGAGGCATCAAAGGCAAGGTGAGGGAGGCAATTGGTTCAAAACCAAGATGCAAACAGTATGAGGGTTCGAGGGGCCGATTCCAATCTAGCGCCCACTTTGCAGCTTCAGTGTGCTCATAACATTCACAAAGAACAGAGGAATCGAACGGCCAGAAGTAGAATGTATGCAAAGAACAGAGGCAGAATAAAACATTTTAAAAATAAAATCAACAGCAAATGCAACCAGATTTATCTAATAGGACATTTTGGAATAAAAATATTTTTGCTATCCCGGCCAATTCCTTTCCAGTCCTTTTTTAGACTTCTTCATTGTTTTTAGGCTATCTGATTTATATCATTTTTACCAAAACTTATTTTTCTAACCTGCCTTCCATGAAAACCTGAATATATAGAAAACCATATGAACTATATTCCAACAATATTATGTAGGTAAAAGAACAACCAAATATAATGCAACAATTGGGCCAGATGGAGTCAGGGTGACCTAGCACTGCTTTTGCCTTATGAGATGGACCCTTATCCTGTGGCCTCACCATTGTCTCATTATTGTATCATTTTCATGTACAATGACTTCATTTTATATGTGTATTTTCTATATATTCTCTGCAAATCATTCAACTAGGGACCAATGTCTGACTTCCAAGTTATAGCCATCAGTGTTTGATGGAAATTAAGTCATCTAGTTAACCTCATCCTACCTTCATTTTATACCTGCAAGCTAGAGTCTTATGTCAGGTACAGTGTAATGCCCAAGGACAGAATCTAGGGCACCAGCCAGGGAGGTTCCAGTTCATCACACCCAACTTGGAGCCACATGTCTTTTTGCAATGGATTTTATAGAATTTCTACCACTTGCACAAAAATCAAATATGCCAAAAATGATTGAATTTGACAGATTCAGTGCCACTTATTAAGGTTATTATTGAACATGACTTCATCATAAAGTAAAATCACCTTTGTTTCATTTGCTTAATGTTGAGGCTCTTCCATTTAACATATATTGAACATCCATGCATCAGCCTCTGCTAGGCACTGGGGGCATAAATATGAATGAGATATTGTTCCCACCCTCAAATCACTCTCAGTCTAGCAGAGGGAGACAGAACCACGAACCAATGACTAAAATATAATGTAAGCCTATTATTGCAGAATAAGTAAAAGATAAATATATATATAATTCTATAAGAACACAGACAAGGAAGCAACTTTTAAATTCTGTTGGTATCTGTATGAGAGAAGGAAAGAAAACTGCAGAGAAGGGAAAATGTCTTTCCTCTGTTGTTAAATTATTTCATCATCATATCAGGCTTAATCATTTCTATATATGGGAGGCCAAGGCAAGAGGATCGCTTTAGCCCAGGAGTTCGAGATTGCAGTAAGCTACGATGGCGCCACAGCGCTCTAGCCCAGGTGACACAGTGAGACCCTGTCTCAAAAAAAAAACAAAAAAAACTTTACATAGTATATTACTCCATATATGGAATTTTCTAATCAGTTACCCTATTTCAAGATCACAATAGCTGTCTGACTTAGACCATTGAGAGATCATACCCATTTTACAGATGAAACCATGAAGGAGAGACAGATGAACTGGAGTTTGGGAATCAGAGCAATCAAGTCTGCAATACGCCTAATTCTTCCCCTGTCCGCGTTTCCCTTGGAAAGAACAGTAAGAGGAAAAATAAAGCCCCGTGAGTCCCGCTCCAGTGAGCTGTGAGAACGCATTACCTTCCTCTGCCGTGATCCACCATCAAACCCATCCTCACGGAGCCAGACTTCTGTTAATGCTCCCTGCTGCCCCAGGTTTCAAATTATTTAAATAATTAACAGGCTCTATAGATGTAATGTTGTGAATGGCCTTGTGATCTGGGAAGACAGTTACACCTTTGGAGATCTTTAGCAAATACACTGAAAACTCAGCTGTGCGAATTTTCTTTCTGCCATAATTAGCAGCAGATGGACGACTTTTATGGAGCCACCTGTCAGCAGGAAGACTCTCCTTACAGCTTCTAGTTTCTAGAAGGAGCGGGATTAAAATAGACCAGCGCCTTTTGCTTCAAGTACTCTTAAGGGTCCCAGATGTAATCGGATCTGCCAGAGACTGACAGGATTCAAGAGGCAGCCACTCCTCACGGCGCTGGCTCACCTGTGAGGCATGAGGCATGAATGAGACGGGACATTATTTCTCAGCAAGTTTGGGCAGCCGATCGTTTCCGAAAACTTGGATGGCAAGCCAGGAGGCAGCCTGTGCTGAAACGTTCCGTTTTACTAACCTTTTTATCCAATTTAAAAATACAAATAGAGCTCTCAGGGCGTAATTAGCGGCAATGACTCTTAATACCTGCTTTCCAAATTTGACCTTAATGGACATTCATTAAAATGGGCTCTGACTTCACGGCCACGTTAGCAGAAAATGGAAAAGTCCATCCGTCACTGTCAGCTCCCATTTTCTGCGTAATCATTCCTGGAAGAAAGAGGCTTGCAAGTGTGCACGGGGGTGGTGGAGTTAGCTGAAGAGGAATCGCAGAGAGCAACAGCAAGAGCTGGTGCGGGAGTTTCCCCGAAGATCTCTGGCGCCTACAAGACAGGCGTGGTCCTGGGCACCGGCCTGTAAATGGGGAGCTGGGTGCTTGATTCTGCTCCATCTTGGCCTTGCTGTGTGAGCTGAGGGGAGTCACTACATCGGTCTGTGCTTTTGTCACATCTATAAAACAAGGATAATAACCTCATGTCTACTGCATAAGGTCTTGTGAGGATCCACTGAAATCGTGTATGTAAAAATGCCTTGAAAGCAAAAATTGCTAAGTAATTGCAAAGATTTTTTTGTTTGTTTAAAGAATGACAGTATCAGTTGCAATGAGACAGGGGGCAGTAAAATAATCATAGGTTTTGATAAGTCCCCCCGGGGGAAATGAGGACGCATTGGTCCTGTTTTTGCAGAAGATCTCTCGGATGGTTTCCTTGTACCAGCTTGAAGTGAATAAGGCCTTTGTCCAAGACAGGTGAGGGTTGAGGCAAGGTGGCTCCTGGCTGAACTCATCGGAACCCTGATGGGAGATGTGCTCTTCTTGAGAGCACAGGTAAGAGGATATACCTGAATGGGACACCTGAACACCAAGCAGCGACTAAGTGACCGAGAGAAGAGAACCCTGGGCCGGGAGTCACAAGACACCAGGCGGACCCTGCCCAGCCCCGACAGTCACTCACTGTCATTTTCCCAGCCTATTTTAATCCTACGATTTTATGACTTCCTGATATCAATTAAAATCAGTAGCTGTTGTTTGGTGGTATGGGGCTAAGGACAGAAGGGAAACTGAGGCCTTGAGGACAAGTTGGCTTCTATGTCAAATAGGCATGGGAAGAAGGTATTTGAGGCAGACACTGATTATGAAGCTTCAAAGCAGATTTACTTCTCTGGCCCATAGACTTCCTAATTCCTTTGTCAATAGAGTTCAGGCCCACAAGAACAAATGGGCTCCCCTTGGAGTTTAAGAGAGGTAAATGTTGGGTAAATTAAAGGGAAAACAATTGTACACAGTGGGTGGCCATGTGAGGGAGCTGAGATACTAAATAGTAGATCCAGGATCTAAATTCACCTAAAAATCTCCAGGGTGGATTTTTCATCCAATTTAATTTGGATAATTGAAGAGCCATCTGTTCTGAGTCACGCTGCCTGAACCTTATCTGATATGAGATTTGTGTGAAGCTTCTGACCCTTCCCGTAGGTTCTCCAAATTCGGTTTTAGCCTCCATGCACAGAGTACCTGTTGCGTATCAGACCCCGTGGTGGGTGTTTCCCGGAAACTTACTGACTTTAATCTTCTTAATGAAGCCATAAGGAAAGTATTTATAGTTCCAGTTTTACACAGAAGGAAACTGGGTCTCAACAGGCTACATAACTTATCCTGAACAAAAAGTCAGGATTTAAATCTAGCTACCCTGCATTGCAATCTAACTCCTTTTTTTTTTGACATAGAGTCTCACTCTGTCACCCTTGTAGGGTGCAGTGGCATCATCGTAACTCACTGCAGCCTCAAACTCCTGGGATCAAGTAATCCTCCTCCCTCAGCCTCCCTAGTAGCTGGGACTGCAGGTGCATGCCACAACACCCAGCTAATTTTTCTATTTTTAGTAGAGAGGGAGGTCTCACTTTAGCTCAGACTGGTCTCAAACTCCTGAGCTCAAGCAATCCTCTTGTCTCGGCCTCTCAGGGTGGTAGGATTACAGGCGTGAGCCACCACGCCCAGCCTGCAATCTCTTTTTCGATTCCAGCAAAACCTAATTCTCCCTTCTAAATGGTCAGTTTTTGAATGCTATTTCTTCTATTTGCTGACATGTAATTATTTTCATTAGTTGCTTAGTCATCATACATATTTTAATATAGCTTGCTCTCATTTAAATGCAATATTATTTTGTAAACATTTTGGTTATTCAATGCTCTATGATCATTGTTGTGTCCCCAGGGCTTAGCATTCAAGGGAACACTTGTAAATGTTGGATGAACGCATGAATGATTAGAAGAAACTTGGTCTATAAGGTTGCCCAGGCACCTGGAGTGGCTCATTACTGCAAGGCTGAAAAGAACCAAACCTCAGGCACATTCTGGCAGCTGGCCACCTGCAAGGTCCTCAGAGGGTGTGCCATAGTTGTGCTTTGGGCTTCTGGCCCCTCTGAGCCAAGTCAGAGAACAGAAACTATCACATTTGCAGGGCACAGCTGAACTTACCCAAAATCTCTGGTTTGCCTAATGTCAGTGCTCGGGAATGTTCCTTCTCAGCTCCTTCTGAAGGGGGCTGTGTCCTCAACTGACAAGCATTTTTCTTTCTGGTGTAAAAATATCTGAACTTGACATACTGTGCTCATTTCAGTTTAATGACAACTTCAGTTTACAGAAGAGTAGTGCCAAGTCCAGGCTTCAACATCTTTGTTTGTGTAATGGCAGCATCTAAATGATGCCAAACACAGTCCAGAATCCTGTTCCTAAATTGATTACATTTGTTTTTGTGGAAGAAAAGAAAGAAGTAGCATTTACTGAGCACCTTCCATGGGTCAGGAATTTCACATGTATTTTCCCATTTAGTCCTATGAGGGAAATGGCATTACCCCCATTTTAAAGATGAGAAAACCAAGACCTGGAAAGGTGATCTCACTTGACCAAGGTCACTTATCATCAGAGAGTGGGGGATAGATGTGGGGATCAAACCTAGATCAGTCATCACAGTGAAAGCTTCTTCCAAACCCCAAGATGTCCCCCATGGCTCAGATGCCAAAAGAGAACCCAGATGCACTAAGAAGGTGTTAGGGAAGGCTGGGGAAGGCTGGACTGAGGAAGGATAAGAGGAATACTAGTTTCCCATAAGGTCATAAGGATACCAAATTCAGAACCAGAAACTGAAGAATGGTCTGGATTCTGCACTAACAACTGTGTCACTTTGAGAAAGGGGCTTCACAGCCCCTGGCCTTAGTTTACTTACCCATGAGGGATGGAACAGGAGTGGTGGTGTTCAGACTCTCTTTAACGCTGGCCCTCTGCCTACTACTGGAAGAATAACCCTCTTTCTAGAGGTAGGGATGGAGATGAGGAGCTTTGATGTCCATAGTACTTATTGCTAACTGGATGTTTCCCTAGAAAAATATCAAATTTTTTCGTACCTGGCTAGCCCCTATACCTTTTGACACTGATGGGCCTAATGGTGACGGCCCTGACCAGAGGTCCAGGGCTCTGGCCCTAGAGGAAGAAGACAGCAATAACGAAAGGCAAAAGGACCTGAGAGAGGGAGACTCTAGCCTAGGCCATCCCGGTGAATGAAGGGAGTGAAGGGAGATCCCTTCCAGCTACCTGCCACCCACAGTGCGGGGCTCACCTGATGGGTTCATAGTCTTGGGCAGGGTCTATGGTGCAATGTTAGTTACCTTAGGATAAGAAATCTGTACACCATATGTCCCCACGACACACTACCATACTGCATTACCTCTTCCTTTTGCTTCTAGAGTCCAACTCATTGTCCGGAAGTCAGGGGAGGGGAAGTCTGTCCATATTTAGAAGATGTTGCCTCTGAGCTTTCTTCCTGCCTGCTCTTTAGAAGGTCATGGGTGGTGAAACTCTTTTCATAATCTTGCCCAGACTTTGAAATGACATTGCATTGTATCTGCCACTCTGGTTTTGGCCAACTCAGATCTCTGCGTTGGAAAATTTCCACTCAGCTTCCAAAAAGCAAAAAAAGATAAGGTCGTGAAAAGCTGGTCGGCTGCTTTCCTCCAAATCACATCTGAAAGAAATGGAGATGAGGCGTTAGCTTGTCACTGGCCTCCCGCCAAGAGAAGCTAAGGGAGCAACCGGGCAAGTCTCCGCGAAGGCTGCACTCTGGTGGGCTCGCCCTCTGCTCCTGACGCCCAGGGCTCCCGCTCGGGACCAGCATCCTTGGAGATGCTTCCCTGGTGCCTCGGGGACCACTCTGCCCTGTGACCGAGTCTCCCCTCCAGTGCACCAACAGTGTCCTCTGCCGAGCCCGGAGAGCTGACTATTCCTTCATAAAACATGAGCTCTGAGGAGAGGGTGGCGGAGAGGCAGATCGTCGGGGGAGAAGGGGGGCGTTTGTGAAAGGGAACATAAATAGTTAATTTGATGATGATTTAGAATGACTCGGGTTGCTGTTTGAGATAAAAAAGCTGCAGTGAGTTCAGAAACTACTAAAATAGGTCCTCATACAGGCATTTCATTTAGATTTAATAAGACTGATTATTAAGAGCATATTTCATGACGATTAAGAATTCTGACAGTCTCCCATCCACAACTTTAATGTGCGCCACAAAAATTAAAATACTTATTTATACAACTAAAGTGCTAATAAGTTCGTTTTGAGAAATTCTTTGAACGGGTGCAAGCTTTAACTTTTTGCAAAGGAAAGAGAAAGACTCTGAGATGATAGGATCTAGAAACCAGAGGGAAACTTGGGAGAAGCTGCAATTAGAGACCCCAGCCCCCGCCGGGGTTACCAACACAGCCAGCCAGGCCCCATCTCCCTCGTGCCCTGCTGAACACACACGTGCACACACACTCGTGCCTGTCGGCTGCCACTTCATTTCCCTGACTTCCTCTGCCTTCTCAGGGCGAGGGCGCTGTTGCCCATCCCCCCAGCCCATTTTCTTGCCTGCAACCTGCTCTTGAGCTGATCTTGGTTGGAAGCAAGAACTAAAATAGCCCACTCCCTGCTTTAGGAAATTCCTAGAAGACAGACTGTCTCTTCACACCCAATCATCAGGCTACTTCCTTTGCAAGAAAGCTAGCCTTGCTTCCACTATTCCACGGACAAGGGGCAAGCCCTGGGACTGCGAAAGCGCCTACACGCAACCCTGGCCATCTCCAGTGCTAGCCGCAGCCTGAGGCTACGGGACAAGCCCCCTGCCTGGGTCCCCGTGCAGTGGCCTGCCTGGCTTCTTCACTAATTCCCAGCTTGAGGCTCCAGCCTGAACCCCAGCTTGTCTGACAGAGGCCCTAGTTTTTAATGTCTCTCCTCTCCCAGGGGCTGGGTCAGTGTCCCCTTGCACAACTAGACACAGGCTGAGCCCTGCCAGACATCGGCAGATCTCCACCCAAGTGCTCAGTCAGGGACACAGGAAGGGACACTAAGCCCGTATAACCCACAATTTGAATACCTGTCCTGCTCCCCTATGGCTGTGAGATTTAGGTGAGTTCTTGGAACCTCTCCAAGTCTCAAATTCTCCTTCAAAAAAATAGCACCCACCTCACAGGCTCTTGGGAGGATTAAACAAGATGATGCCAATAAAACAGCCTAGCACACAGCCTCCTAATACATAGGAAGCACTCATCAGTGGCACCTATCGATACCACACTGTGGCATTTATTCATGCCACAGCCCAGGGCCCGGTGTGCCACCTGCTGCAGCTCTCCCTGCCAAACGCACACCTCCTTCCCCACGTCCTGCTCTTTCTCTGCACACTGTGTTTCCGTGTTCCTTTTGCCCTCATCTACGCCTCGGCACATCCAATGGTCTCCTTCAGCCTGGCTAAGCCCAGCTGGTGGCATCCGGGACTGCAGTGGGTTAAATGGTGGCCCCCAAAAGATACGTCCATGTCCTATCCCCCAGAACCTGTAAACATGACCTTATTTAAAAAAAGAATCTTTGATGTTAAGGATTTTGAGATGAGATCATCCTGGACGTAGGCCCTAAATCCAGTGACAGTTGTCCTTATAAGAGAAAGGCAAAGGGAGAAGACCACAGGAAGACAGAGGCAGAGACTAGGGACAAGCGGCCCCAAGCCAAGCAGCACCTGCAGCCACCAGAAGCTGGAAGAGGCAAAGCAGGACTTTCCCCCTAGAGCCCAGGGAGGAAGCAGCCCTGCCAGCGTCTTGGTTTTGGACTTCTGGATGCCACAGCTGTGAGATAGTAGATTGCTGTTAGTTTAAGCCACTGTGTTGATGTTCATGTGTTATGGCAGCCCTAAAAAAAACAATATAAGAGCTGAAGAAATGCTGGCCATCGGTCAGTAGCTGTGGTTACATGCAGCTATGAAATTCCCGGTCTCCCAGCTCACAGAAGGCCAGTGAAAAAGAGCTTGTGGGAAGGTGAGCTGGACCAGAGGGCAGGTGACCCCACTATCAGCCTGGACCCTGGGGAATAGAGTCTGGCAATGCCACATCTGCACGGCTTGTAAAGAAAGCCCCTGCAGGGAAAACATGAAGTATGACTCTTAAATATTTAGATATATGAGCCTCTTGCTCCAACCCCACAGATATCGGGGCCAGGCTGGCTGCAGGGACAGCAGCAAAGCTCAGGCTTGGGAGGCCCATTTGCGAGGGTTTTTCTCTCTTCTGGTTTTGTAAGTTTGGTCAAGTGACTTCACTTCTAGGAAATTCAGTTTCTTCATCGTAAGAATGGGACACTTAATACCTTCCTTGCAGATTTAAAAGCTAGAAATAACAAAGGACCCAGCCCTGTGCAGACACATATAGATACAGAATAAGGAGTGATTTTTATAATATTATTAATATTTTCAGGGGTAGTAACACTTTTTTTCTTGCTCCTTTCAAAAACAAAAAAACACTAGAGAGGACAGTAACTGAAAAAGTAATAAAGTACTAATTCTACATTCAGCATTTATGAAGGAGGCCTCTGTGGACTTCATCCATGGCCATTATCAAGAGCCATAGAATTGCGGGATGGTAGTGCCAGAAGAGTCTTTGGCAACCATCTAATTCAAGCTCTTTATTGTGCAGATGGGGAAACTGAGGCTTAGGGGGAAGGAAGTTGCCCAAATCATTCAGTGTATCTGTCATTATAAGAACTAAGGTGGTGTCAGTGACTGTGGCCCCTGGTCCCCTGTCCCCAACCTCGTTTTATTTCATGAGATCATGATTGGGGCATCAACCCCGTGCATGGCTCTCTCTTCCGAGGGAGGCTCTGTCTGGCACCGTTAAAGCCAGGTTAACACAAACATTCAGCCATGCGAGCCAATGTCCAAAAGCCCATTTAAGTCTTTCCTCACAGGCCAGTGAAAAGGAAAGGTTAAAATTTCTTTTGAAACATACCTACCACACATTCACCAGAGGCAGAGAATTGTTGTTCCCTTGTAATTTATATCAAAGACTATTGTGGGAGAATGAGTTGGATTTCATCTTTTTAAATGTCAGCCCATATGACCCATATCTGTGTAGGCATATGAATATAAGGTTATAACAACATTTGAGAGGATCTTAAAAAAGTGTTTTGCCACAGTTAAAGTGTGATCAAAACACATCATTTCAGGAGTCACAATATTTATCATTTTAATATTAATAATGTCATTTTGCATAAAGCACCATACAAGAAATAATTCTATTAGGACTATAAAGATTTCCACGCTGGAGAAAAAGAGTAAAATATTCAGAATGTGTCAGAGAGAGAGAGAGAAACAGCAGTGTCGCTAACACAGAATCCAATTTCTTTTCTTTGCAGATATTTAAGGCAACCATGCATTCCCAAAGATACGAAGGAAATCGACAAGGATAAGGAGCAATTTATTTATGAGTCATCTGTCCTGCAAGTCAGTAAATGAAACCTATCCAAAAAGGAACTGTGTTTTATGGCTTATGGCCCTGGAAATTAAGCTTCCTGGAATTCTAACAGGATACTTAGAACAAACATCTCTGAATTAGGGGCTGATCAAGGGGAACACATTGATGGCGTTTCCCACAGCCTGGTATGACCTGCTTAAGCGGTATCTTTATATGCAGGGCAAAGTGGATATAAAAGGAAACACTGGACCAAGGAGCTGTGTTAGTGAGAAACAGAAGCATTGTCCCAGTAGGAGCAGGGCTCTTTTAAAGAGTGTCTCCTGGTAGGTTGTTGAGAGCTGAACTGTGTGATGGTGGAGCTGTGACCACAGGTTGTAGAGTCAGACTGCCCCAGCTGGAATCACAGATTTCGCATGTACTGGCTGTGTGAGCACGGGTAAATGATTTTAGCTCCAAGACTCAATCTCCTCTTTTATACAGTGAGAGTAACAGTAATACAAGCACCTACCCTCATACAATGGTTATAAGAATTAAATGAGATAAAACCTATGCAGAGTTTAGCACAGTGCTCGGTAAACATTAGTTACTATTATTTCGATTATTTGGGCCTCGCCACGTTATTCCCCAGAGACAGTGTGGTGGCTCGGTCAGACAACCTGCGCTGAGAGCTGGCTTTCTGTCATCTAAGCAATGACGTTCTCTCTGTTTCCAGTTCTTCACCTGTAAAAGTGGAATAATGCAAACAGCATGGACTTGGAGACAGTCAGACCTAAATGCACATTTCAGAACTGCCCTCACCTCATCTGTAAAATGGACATAGTGAAGCTCGATTTGCAGGGTTGTCATAGGATAAGTAGTGAACCATACGTGGGATGCCCTATACAAAGCAGACATGCAATAAACGCTACGTCCCATCCTCGTTCCTTCCCTTCCTTCAGACACCTCGAAGGGAAGAAATCATCCTCAATGCTCAAACAATACACATAATTTTTTATTATTATTACATATAAAGGTAATATCTCACGGATCTCAAAACAGTACTTCCTTCCTCTTCGGTGTATCTTCACCTTCAGAACATGTCCTGGGAAGAAGCACTCAGCATGTATTTTTGCTTTATTTTTACAGTGTATTTCTACCCTTTATTGCAAGCTACAATTTACGTTTAACAAACTGGTGCTCCTGTTTTCTTCGCAGAATGGTTACTTTCTTCTGCAGTGGTTCAAGCATCTGGCACCATCTGGGCACATTCTCCATGCCAAACCAACACCATACCCGTGAAGACATTAGGATTGCTCCACAAGGTGGAAACTTGAAACTTCAGAACTCTTTCGGTCACCCACTAAGTTGATAAGAAGTCTCAAACTTGAGAGATAAATGTTGCTGTCCCTTAAAATAGATTTTCCAAATGCTTAGTAAAGTTTAGCTCCCAGTTGCTTGGTTGGGAGACTCCCTAAGCAGTGCAGCCTCATCCGTGAGCAGTGGCAGAGCAGGAGGAAACTTCTGCATCCCAGCTTCCTGTGGATTAAGATGTTGCAGTCCTTCAGCTCTGCGGGAATCAACGTGACCAACCCCAATACAAAGTGACACACAAAGACAGTCCACATCAAAAGCGGAATCAAGCAATAGTTTCTTTCCCAACAATTCAAGTTCTCTGGCAATCCTTGTTTAAAATCCTCATCTGTACAACCGGGCATAGAAACCAGAGTCTAGAAATGGTTGGGCCGCTTCTGACGGAAATCTCAGAACCCAAGTTGCAAGTAAAATCATGCTACATCCTTCCTCAAAAACTCTCTAACTTTCTGCTTAATAAAGCCTAGGTCGTCCTGTGTGGCATTTCAGCTCTTCACGGTTTGGCGTCACTTAACTTTACCAGTCATTCCTCCAAAGACACGAAGCTTCCGTCACAGCTGCAGGTGACCACTCGCCAGGCACCTGCGTACTTCTGTTCTTCTGTGCTTCCCATCTTCCACCGTTTCTGTGAACGTCTTTATTCTTTAACAATTGAGCTCCTATTTACCTTGCAAACATCAGCTCCAAAGCCACTTACTACCATGGGAAAACATCCCTAATGTCCCCAGTCGAGATGGTTTGTTCATACATCCTGTCACGTTGCTGCTTAAAACATCCCAATGACTTGCTATTGAACTTGGGACAAAGACCAAAACCCAACCTGATCCGCAAGGCTCCCGTAGTCTGGCCCCAGCTTCACTCTCCACAGTGTCCCTCACTCTCCCTGGATCCCAGCCTTCCTTTCCATCTACCAACAAGGACGAGGCTCTCCCTCACCACTGGGCCTTTGCATGTGCTGTCCCTTATGCCGGAGTTCCCCTTCTGTCCTTACCCTTTTCACATATTAACTCCTATCTTTCCTTCCTTCGGATCTCAGCTCAGGCATTACTTCCTTCAGAGATCTCTGTGACAAGGACCAATATCCCCTGTAATATTCTAACACCATATCTCTTATCCTTATAGATCATATCTCAGCTGGAATTTTGTGTGTGTGTGTGTGTGTGTGTGTGAAAATGACTTGATATCTGTGTCCACTGCAGGCAGGAGCCCTGGCTGCGTTTGCTCAGCAGTGGATCCCCAGTACCTAGCATTGTCCTGACACGTGACAAGCACACCATCAATATCTGTTAGATGAGTAAATGGAGAGACAGAAGAAGTCCAGGGCAGGCTCACTCTTGTATAGTAGCATTCGTGTCATTGTGCAACTCTGACAATGCAGGGGTTGCACTCCTATATCATTGCCTTTTTGTTGTTTCTATTATAACAAGTTGCTCATGTGCCTGAATCCCCTGAAAGGCAGGAGCTGCTTATCATCACTGTTTTTATCTTCTACCACCTCCCTATACCTAGGTCCTAGCACAGTGCCTGGCCCCAATAGGTGTCCACGGAATGGTTGCTGAAATGCAAGTAGCTAGAGGTGCCAGGCATGCACTTTGCTTGCTCCATTTGTGTAAATGTGAAAGTCACGTCAGCCACCCATAGATAACACAGGATTTACAGCAGCATCCACAGCAGGTTTCAAGGACTTTGCAGGCCGGAAAGGGAAGGAGGAATCGCAAAGAAGCTACAGCTCCCCAGAGCAAGGAAACCAAGCAAGCCAAAGTTTTGCTGATGAAGCAACACAGCCAAGTGCCCCAGACCAGTCGCAGAAACCCAGGAGGACCACGGCAAGGCTCGAGCCCCCATTCAATGATCAATTGTAGAGTCAACTCTGCTGGCCAGGGAGTTTATTCTGGATGTGATTTGTACAGTTCACGGAGACCAAAACCCACTTTGTGGTTTAGAACAATCTTCCCCATAAAAATGCACCTATGCACATGCACACAACATTTTGCTTCTAATTTCAGGGAATTTCTGGACATTTAAGTCATATCCTTTGGCTCTGTATCCCCATCCAAATGGTCTATGCAGTCCAGATTAAGAACTCCCACTAGAATGTACAAAGAAGAAAAAAACTTAAGATATTAAAAGATATTTAGAATATGCACAGGCTCATTCTTACGTGTACATAAAAAGAAGAAAAGGTTTCAAAGCAAACTTCCCAAGCCACATATGTAGACGCCTTGGCGATCACCTGATCCACCAATGCCTCCTGATTAGTAGATCTCAGTCCTGTCCCAGCCTCTGTGTCCCCAGGCCTGAAGCCCATTCCAGGCCCTTTGGCTGCGTCTTTAACAACTTGCTAATGCATGGCCTCATTCTGTATATGAAGAAATTGAGCTACACCCTAAGCCTCTCCTCTCTGATTCATCCTATATTTTGCTGCAAGAATTTTAGACATTGTCTTAAAAGCCAACATTACTTCAAAAGTATCCTCCCTTGCTTAGCTATCATACTCTTGACATTTCATTCTAAATACGCTGGTCCTGGCACACTCTGAATAGCCACAAACAGGGAGCGACAGCTTCTAAACCGGTCAATATCAACGTTCAATATAAATTATTCTTCATTACAAAGTATACTAGCTGAGTCAAGTTTTTACCCAACAAATTCTCTTTTTACATAAATATCTTACATGTAGGCAAAATGCCTTCATATCCAGTACCTTTTAATTCTTATGACAACCCTGCTATCATCCTCATTTTACTCTTGAGAAAACCAAGACAACATAACATACCCGGGGTGACACTATTGAATGCACAGATTTTGAACTTGAACCCAGCAGGGTCCTCTGACTCCAAACCCCCTGCTCTTTTACCCTGATTCTTCAAGATAGTGAAAGTTGTTGTATGAGAAAGGTGTCCTGTGGTCAAATATGTTTAGGAGATGCTGGTGACTTACTGCAGAACTTCTCAGACACTTCAACATGTCAGCGGGTCCCCCAGCCTTTGTGAAGTCTACCATAGCCCCACTGGTCACAGAGTTCTTTCGGAAGCATCTCAGGGAATCAGTGGCCCTCAGAACATACTGTGGGGACTGCGTCTCTGTGCCATGCCGTCTCGTGCTGGCCATTGTGCCCACTGAGAATGCTCTTCCTCTTTGGGATATTTCCTCAGTGGTTGCAACTGGGTCTTGGGGACCACCTTTGGGAGAAGCACTCTCTTCCTGGGAGCACTAGACTCCACCAAGATGAGCCTGGTCGGGGAGCCCGGGGCTGGGGCTCTCTGGTCTTTGGGGCAATCCCACTGAGCTCCCCCAGACAGAGGGCAGGGCAGCCACTTGCTGCTGAGGATCCAGCCAAACCCAAGGACAGGCACGGGAGTGCCATTTACTTCTGGGCTCAGGAGACACACAGGATGCAGAGATTCTGGCCCTTGCAAATCTCACAGTGTAGGTATCTACCTGACCTAGGTTGTCACAACAAACACAGTTTTTGATGCTGGGATATACATTCCCCAGGCTGCAGTGCTACTCAGCAAGAAAGACGTTTGCTATCCAGTGGAGACAACTGAGTTTTTTTAAGGCAAGTTGGAGCAACAAAACAACAGCAATACTGACGAGATGCTTGAAAAGAAACAAAAGAAGCTGTTCTCTCTTAAGCTTACCCAGGCTGACAAAATAGAGGTTTAACAGAGACCTGTGTGTCCCAAGCCAAAGGTGGGACATACTGCCTGACTAGGGATTTATGGATTTATGCCTTTTTTTTCCCTGGGTGCCTAAGGCAATCTAGAAGATGTTGTTTCTATGTCAAAAATATCAGGATTTTCAGAACTCTGATAGTTTTTGTGAGGGCAAAGAGACAGAATATTTGAAATTAGGGCTGCCCTAGAAAACCTGGGCCACATGACTATCTTCATTAAACTAAATCACTTCAAATCAGGTGGGTATACACCTGGATTTCTCAATGAACTAGTTGATTAAATCTCAAAGACTGTCAAATTGTGAATGTGGATGCGGAGGAGGGATGAAGGGATTGCCACTGGGGATGAATTTCTGGACCAGTTTGGGAAGAGGCAAGCAAAGCTGTGCAGGGAGGGAGCTAGACCCAAGGTGCCAGGCTCATGCCATCAGCCAGAACTGGGGACAGCAGCGAAGAATCAGGGGACACAGAGGATTCGGGGGGAGACAGAGAGGGCCCAGTGATGCCTAAGTGCAGGAGGTAAAGGTGGGGGAGGGTCTGCTGCCAGGCCAGGTGTGCACAGCTGTCAGGGAGCAAAGCAGGGAGAGGACCTGGGGGCAGGGTCACCCACCTTTGATGCCATCGCCTGGGGAGTGGCTAGCCTAGGCCAGAGCACAGCAACGGGGGAACCATCCTGGAAAGGCTCATGTTGAAAGGAAGACAACCCAAGAGACAAATCTAGCTCGCATTCGGAAAGAGGGACATGCTTGAGCCTGGAAGTAGACTTCTGGAACACTCAGGGGACCTCTGGCAATCTTTGTCCCCATAATTAAGCAGCGTGAACTCATGGAAAGAGATGGCCTTTGTCACTTCCTAGCTGTGTGATATTGGAAAAGTCGCTTACGTCATGGTAACTACATAACTCCATTTGCCAGAGAGAGTCCTGGTTCACATCTTTTGACTTTTTTAAGTAAGAATTTTATCTTTAAGAGTTTTTGAGTAAAATTATTTTAAGCCCAAAAATATACTAAAAGCAATTTTTCAGATAATAAATACTTTATATATGTAAAATTATAAGTATTTTCCATACCCCTTTTTACTCTCAAAAGTGTCCCAGATCAGGTGCCTTCATCTCTAGGGTTTGGTTTATCTATCTGGAAATAAGAAAATTGATTCTTTTGCAAGTTTTTTATGGATTGTATATATAAAGAAGCCAGCAGAATACTTATAATTCTCTTTTTCATGCTAATTTCCTCCTTTGGCTTTCTTAGGGAAGCGTGTCTGGGGGAAGAGAAGATGAGAAGATGCAGCCTCAGCAGGAAAGAGGGTGCCGGGAACCTGGGCGAAGCCCCTCCCTGAGCCCGCGCTCCCCGCGGGCACACAGGCTGTACTGCCCTTCCGCCTCTACTGGAGTTTAAGGAGATAAAAAAGCTCCCGGGGGCAGAGACTGGAAAAGCAGTCAGCCCTTCTAACAAGTTCACCTAATCCTGAGGCTGGGTTCACTTAATCCGACACCGGGTCTCTGACATTTCTTTGCTCCCTGTGCTTCCCCACGCCACAGCCCCCAGCAGCCTCCTTGCGGATGAGATCCTGCACTCTGAGCCCCGCCTGACTCCGGAGATGGCTCGACCCTTCCTTCAACGGATTGACAAGTAACTCACTTTTCACAGCAACCATAGGCGTGGCGCCTGCTAGTCCTGGGGTTATCAGAAGAGAAAGGCCTGGGCTCTGTCCTCCTCCTCCGGGAAGGGCCTGCTTCCCCTGGGACCTCTGTGGCTGTCTTCAGCCCACACCCCCCAACACCTGTAGTGCCAGGCGGCTGCTGGCTGATGTTAGGCAGGGCAGAGGGAAATCAATGCAAGGATGTCACTTGTGCCCTGGGAACTCCTATGGGCATGTTCTGTCCATCAGCTTCAGGGTCAGGTAGGTGACAACATGGGGACCCTGGATTTGGGAGAGGACCCCAGGCTGTGGCTGAGGGCCCAGAACAGTCTCAGTGGGCAGAAGAGTTTTATTTAAATCACTTCTTCACAATACTGCAGGAACAATCCAATTTAAAATCTCTCAGCATCCCAGATGACTAGGAGAAGAGAAACCCATTAGCTGCTCTTTGTAATTAGCAGTAAATGTCCCAGCGTGTGTGTGTGTGTCTGTGTGTGTGTGCATGTTCGGTAGATGAAAAAAACAATCTCCCTCCAAACTGAGCAGATTATATTATCAGATTTCTCATAAACTAGTCTGAAAATACTGCTCTTGGAAGCCTCACCAAGTGCTTATTACCTAAGTGCGTAAGAGGACAGGGCTCTGGGCTGGTCCCCCATAGAGCTGAGATTTCCTTTCACAATGAGACCAGCCCCTATCCAGAGGGTTATTTTAGAAGAAGTGGGGATACTTCTGAGAGGACGGCCTGTCCCAGCTTTTGCTCAGAACGAGCAGAACTTCGGAAAGAAAGCTCCAGGCTGAGGCCCGGCCTCAGCAGGAGGCCTCCCCCATCTCATGGTTTCTCAGCACGGTGGACTGGCCTGCAGCTCTGCAGCTCATGGCTGAAATCAGAGCTGGGGGAGTCTCCTGGCAGAGGAAACCGGCGAGGGTCACAGAGTGGAGAGTTTGGCACATCCCAGGAACACGAGAGAGGCCTCCCTCGCTCAAACTTGAACCACTTTTTTGCTTTGAAACCGCCATATCAGTCTCTACCTTCCCTGGTCCCCAACCCCTGCCCCAGCTGCAGTTGCGTTCCACTAGATTTCTGAGCCTGTGCAGATGAGAGAGCATTTTAGATGTCCCCCTGGCTGTGGGATGGGGGTTATTCTGCTGCCGGGACTCAGCCTGCACGTGTGAAATTGTGCAGACATGCTTCCCTCCTCCAGCCAGATGGGCCCCATCCACACGGCTGTGCGGTTCCTCCCGTGACCTCCAGCCCATTTTCCTGGGACTCTGATGTTAGACCTTGTCTTGGCCAACCCTCTCCTGCAGAGGACTGGGCCCTGAGTCCTGTCGCTGTAACAACAGCCTGCTGTCCTAGCCACCCAGGACAGGCCACCTAGCACCTGACCTCCAATGTCACTCCACCAGGAAATTCCCATGGGCATACACTGCCCTCAGCTCAGACCCTCCGATGACTGCGCAACCCAAATCAAGCCCAAGCATGCCGTGTCCCTTTGAACACCATGACTTAGACTTCAGCGCCTCTCAAGGCCAGCCTACTGGGGCAGTCTCCTGGTTTGGGTCCACACTTCCTAGCCTGGCCCACCAGGCCCCCACAACCCAGTCCCTCACTGAGTCTCCTGCCCTGGCCTCCCCGTCCTCCATAGCCCGGGACCACTGTGCGACTGTAGGGTCCCGAATATGCCACACTGTTTTGTTCTCACATCCCTTCCCATTCCCCTTTGCTCTGCCTCACTCAGCTCAGCCATCAGTTCTTATATGAAGCTTTCTCACCTTTCCTCTGATCCCTGCTACCCCGCAGAACTAACAGCTCCCTCCCACAGGACTCTCTGTCTCTCCTAATCAGATGGTGAGCTCCTCAAGGGCAGCCAACACCATGCACGATGTAGATACTCAGTACTAAGGTGCTTCTTTCTTGTATTTGCCCTTTACTCCTTCTTTGGAGATAATTTGGAGTCAAGTAAGTAATCCAGAAGCATGTTCAGAACACGGATTTGGGTCAGGGCCAAGCAGGCAGTCAATGAAAAAGTTATGTATCAGTAGTAGGACAAAGACCCCAGGCTAGGGTCACGCCAGGACAAGGAAAACCCAGGCAGCTACTAAGGCATAGAACATGGTTTCTGTGGTGAATGCCTCCCTCAGGAGTATTTTGCCTGCTCCTGATTGGGGCAGAAGCCCACCTCATGCCTATCCAGTCAAGAGCCTGTACATCTCTCCTGCAGCCAGGGCAGCATAGAACCTTGCAGCCATCCCTTCTACCACTAAATATCCTCTGGCCCGTGGAGTGTGTTCACATGGTGATTGGGGTGGCTTGGGACCCCCGACCTGGAGGACAGGCCAAAGATTTCCACACTGGCTGCATCTCGGGGGCTTCAAAAAGGCCCTATGCCAGATCAATCTGAACAGGCATGGTGTTTGGCATCACCATGCAGCACGGAGGGCAGAGCTGATTTAGGAGGATGCTTTCCTGAACACATCCCCCGCAGCTGGATTTGACTATCCAGTTCTAGCAGAATTGTCTTCAGGGCAGCTGAGACCCACAAAAGTCTGCAAGGTGAAAATGGCACTACGTTGGGGCCAGAGAGGTCTGCGCTCTAGAAATCTATCCTGTAAGTTGTCAAAAGAAATATATGGAAGAAGAGCTCATTTCAAGGCTCCTAAATTCTCATGAGTTCTCCTTTTCTGCACAAGAGAAATCACTGCATTATTCCATGACAGAGACTGCCACAGACCCGGGTTGCATTCACGGCTAAGAAAATCCTCGTATTTGTGTGTAACAGTTTAGGAAGAAAGAAGTCAAAAGTCACTTGTTTTTATCAATGCTTCCAATCCTCTACGAAACTAGGTCTGGCGTTCCTGGAGTCCCTGAGAAGTAGGGCTTTTGTTTGTTTCAGTCTAAAGGTTTGGCGTGGGCCTCGCTCGCTAGTATGGGCCTTTCTGCCAAGTGGCTTGAACACAACACAGCCCCTGGGAGATCGGGGGCCACTCCTTGCAAAGAAACAATGTCACAGCTTCCTGCTCACCACCCCTCCCCTTGCACTGCCCCAGGTTGACTTATTCACCAAAGCCATTCCCGGCCCTGGGAGCTTCAGGAATTTCTCCACAATAAGACGCTTCGCCGCCCCAGCCTCTCCTCTGTTCAGCAGCCCACTGCCGCGCCGGAGGCAGCCGCGGGTAGTTTCAGACTCTGTGGCGAAGAGAAAAAAAGCACCAAGTTCAAGTGAATATTATGATTATGATTATTGCTGCTTCTGCAGGAAAATGGCCCCCCCGTGAGGGTCAGTGCATATTCAGCGTCTCTGCGGTGTGTCTTCCTTCCATCAAAAGGCTGCTCCTCTGATCCCCTAAAGAAAAGAACTGGGGAAGGCGGAGCTTGATTTAAATGGAGAGAATATTAGCGCAGTCATTTCTCCTCTGAGGAGTAGAAAACTTACTGCTACCACCTTCTCCACTGGCTGACTCCCTGCGCAAACTGCAGGGCCCTGCGTGAGCCACTTTGACTTTCTCTTCATGGGCTTCTTACCAGATGACGATATGAATATTTGCTCTACCTGCCTAATGAGGGCAGATGTAACAAGACGACGGACATCACTGGAACTGCTCTTGAAGACATTCATAAAACACTCAGAACCAGTGCTCCACCACGGTCATCTTCGTCAGCTACCTATGGCCACCGCCTCACATCAATCCTGTTTCTACTCAAATGGAAATAATCCCATTTCAATGTATTCAAAGCATTTGTCAGAGTACTCACTAGGGATGGAGACACGAGAAGCTCGCAGAGTCTCTGTGTTCCCGGAGTTTTCTGTCGACTTACAAATAATTGCGGTAGATTCAGGAGTGGCAGGGAGGTGGTGCAGGAGAGCATCGTTAATCCTGCCAGGGAATCCAGGGCGGGATTTGCAGAGAAGGTGAGATCCGAGCTGTCTCTTGAAGGTGGAAAAGATGAAATTTTTATTTAGGTTAAAATAGTCACTAAGGAATTAAAGGCCACTAAAGGAATGTTTAAAATGGAAGGGATCAGTGGGGTCGTGAAAGAACTAGAAAATTGAGGTCAAGGTATAAAACCACCAGGCCGTCATGACAGTAGTAACAGCAGAATGCCAAGGGAATGGATTCTCGAATTGTCAGCTGAGGCTTCCAGCAACACCCCCACCCCTGCAGGGTGCCGTCCTCACCTCTCAGTGATTGAGAGTCATACAGAATGTTTTTATGACACCAGGCACCCTTCAAAGACAGGCGTTTGTATCATTTGCTCCTTAAAGGGCCCTGCCCTCCATCAGTATCGAAAGTATTTACAAAGGACACATATTTATCCTGGAACAAATCATCGCATTTGTCAAACAAATCCAAGTTTATTAGGACTGATGTTGCAAATAATTCCCTAATTATGTAAATGAATAAAATCTGTTTTTAATTAATCTCTAGGCTTTACTTGCATTATAAGAATAAAATCTGCTTTTATCTTCTTATAGGGTTGCTACTTTCAACAATTACCATGAAGGGCAACGTTGAAAATTATTAGATTCCAATTCATCTAACAAGGTCAATGGTCCAGCACCAGTTCATCTAACAAGGTCAGTAGGTCAGTGGCAATTCTAGGAATTCCAAGGAACATAACACAACTCCCAGCTCATGAAAGACAACTTAAAACAGTCAGAATTAGAGGAAGGGTGATTCAGTTTCAATTCACTAACAGCAGCCAGTATGCTCTGCCTTGGAATAAGACTTCTGCCTGTCTGCACAACACTCTAGTTCTTTTCTTTTATACATATTACATACACATAAAGAGAGAGAATATCAACTGGTTCCTATGTTGTATATTACCTTGCTATTTAAAAGCTCTTTGCTCCTCATTCCTTCTTGAATCTCAGTCCTTCTGTAATCATTTTTCTTCTTTTAAGAGCACATCTTTTAGAAATTCCCTAAGTGAACATCTGTTGGTAATAAAATCTGTCCTTTATGGTTTCGCTTTGTTCACCTGATTTCTTTTTAATTATCATTTTCCCCTCATTCCCTCAGTTTATAAATCTAGGTTGAGAGTTACTTTGTTTTCAAGGCACTGATGATATCATCCCTTTGTCTGCTGACTTGCAACCTTTCTGTTAAGGAGACTTCCTCAGTCTACCTGCCAGTCTTGTGTAAGTAATCTCTATTTCACCCCGGTAGTTTTTAGGGTCTTCTCTTTGTCTTAGGCCTCTAGTGTTACAATGATGTGTTTCAGAGTACATTTCTTTTCTTTATTCTGCATGGAGTTTGTTAGACATCCTGAATCAAAGGATTTGTGTTTTCTTAGAAATTGTTCATCCTTTATATCTTCTAGAGCTCTGCTGATAGTTCACACGAGCCTCATCTGTCTCTTAATGTATCTGTCATTTTTATGTCTTTGCCTCTCTGTGCTGAATTTTGTGTGTTTCCTTCAGTTCCAGTTCACCTATTTTCTCTTTGGCTGTGTCTAATCAGGTCTTGGGGGTGGGTGTCAAAGGAACTGGAAGATAAGGCCATTTAAATTTTTATTCTTTCATACTGAAATATAACTCACATACCCTACAAGCACAAATTGTAAGCATACAGCCCGATGACACTGCATAGGCACACACTTATGTAATGATGGTTAACATCAAGATGTAGAACACCGCCAGCATCCCAGGGACCTACCTCTTGCCCCTTCTCAATCAACACCCTACCACGTGAGGTCACAACCATTCTGACCACAATCAGCATAAATTAGCTTTGCCTGTTTTTGAACTTGCTGTACAGCATGTATGCTCTGTATCTGGCCTCTTTTGCTTCACATTTTGACTATGAGTTTTATCTATGGTGTTGCCTTAGCAGTAGTTTGCTCTGTTTAATTGCACTGTAACATTCCATTGTGTGAATAGACCACAATTTACTTATCCCTTCAGCTGCGGATGAATTTCTGCATTGTTTTAGTTTAGGGCTATTATTTCATTGAATTTGTCATTTCAATTATTATTATTCTTTTTATTTACAGACATTCCATTAAGTGCTTCTTCAGGTGTATTGGGTCATTTTTGATAGTCTCTTGCTCCTTAGTCATATTTTCATTTTCCTCTTCTATTTATTTAACTGTATGAAACATGTTAAATAGCTGAGATCATTGCTTGCTGCCTCTTTTGACTCTTACTCATGACACTTTACTTCCTTGTATGTTTTGTGATTTCTATTTGTGAGTTCATGTCCACTTGGACTCAGTCTGTGGAAAACATTTACACTAAGAATTGAATGTGGATTCCTCCAGAAATTTGCATTCACTCCTGCTGGGTCTGCTTTAGATTAAAATTCTTAACTTGTGGTTATTCATACCATGCAAATACTGTGAATTCAGGCCCCAAACTCATGTCAACACTGTTGCATTGCCACGTTCTCCACCCGTCGATAGCCAGTTCTGATCAGTCAAGGTTCTTTGCTATCTGCCTCTATGGAGTGGATGTTTCTTCTAGTTCACCTTTTCCCTGAGGATGTGTTTTTTCGTGGGTCCCAGTTTTATTTAGGAGTCCGTGACTGGCCTCTCTCCCCACTGTGGTCTTTTTATCTGCCTCCCTTATACAAAGGCACAGCCGCTGAAGCCAGAGTTCCTGGCCACCTAGAATGGATTGGTAGCTGGTGAGAAAGTAGTCAGCAACTTTGGCCCTCACTTACCTCCCTGGACTGCTGCTCCTCTTCCACCTTTAACTGCAGAGAATTTTCCCTACTTTCTGGCATACTCATCTTTTTATTTTAAAATTATCATATATTCCACAATTTGTTAAGTTTATCTAAATAATTTAGATGTTTGGTCAAGCATATTTAGGTGGTTAAGAAAATGTCAGTTCACCATCTCCCTAGATATTCAAGATTTCTAATCTTTAATTTTCAACAAGTCAGATGGAATGTCCTTCAATGCTCATCTTTCAAAATACCTCTTAAGCATCACCTCTCTGATGTCCTGCCACCTTCGCCCCCCAATTAATCCCTCTCTTCTAGGTGCTTCTTCTTGGTATCTTTATCACACGGTATTACTTTAGCACACAAGCCTGCCTCTTTCACCAAATTCTACCAGATTCTAAGCTCCCAGAGGTCAGGGCTGAGGATATACCTGGCTTCTAACCTACCACAGAACCAGGCACAGAAAGAGCTAGAGAAATGCTTATCAGGATGAACTGAGCTGATGGTATAACATCAACAACAAGTCACTGGAACACTGAATCCGGGAATGCTCCAACACTTCATTAAAAGTATCTGCAGAAAGTATAAGAAAACCGCACACACAAGGGGCCTCTCCATACAAGGTCTGTGGAACCAAAACTGAAGTCACAGAAAGCCAAAATGCAGAATTTGATTACACACAGCAGTAGCAGCAGTCCACAAGGCTGAGCCCGACAGACACCATCATCTCATTCCTGTGGAATCTGGTCATTACAGTTTCGTTGTGAGACCCAGGTTTCAGGGTATGAAAGTATTTATCATACTGTTTCTTAAGATATGTACCATGAGGGAAGGAGTTTTTCCTATTTGGGTGGGTTGTATTATGATACTGACATTTATATCGAAATTGCAGGAGGAAAAGAAATACTTTTTAAAAATTGTTTTCTCCAGATTCTTTATGTAGTTTCCCAGGGCAGCCAGCATTGAGTAATGGCCTGTCACAGTATGTGTGTGTGGCTTGATCCGAGATACCAAGATCCTCAAAAACCCTCCAGCATCTTCTTTCTTCATGAAATAAAGATGGAATGTAACGTACAGTTGAGCAAAAATCAAACTACAGAAATCACAGACATGGTACTTAAATTGAACATAAGCCTTAAGTGTATTCCTCCTGCCAGTTTGTGTGATGATACCACCACAATATGATTTCCAAGATAAGCAAGATCAACTTAGTGGCTCTTTGGAATGATGGTGATTAGAGGGTTTCCAATGCCTTTGCTAAGGTATTTTAAGTGCTGTGTAAATTCTAATGGACATAACAGCTATTTCATCAGGCTGTGCCTGCCTAGGGACACAATGAAGATAGAAGACTAAAGTAAACCAGTTGTTCCACAGCTCGGCCCTCACCAGCTACTGCTATTGGTGGTAAGTCCCTCCTTCAGATTCAAGGGCTGGGCATGGAAGGTGGGAAGGGAAAAACTTGGGAGTGTGTGGTCCCTGATGTGTAATGTCACCTTCTGGTACCATCTGGTAGCACAATCACACCAAGAGGTGTGATGTCTAACTGCTCCCAAGGAAGGTGAGTACCCAGTGCCATGGACAGAAGATGCCTTCCGCCAGCATCCTTCCACACCTGTGCCAATACAGTCACTCTGAAGAGCCACTGTGACTGACTTTCCCAAGCCTACATGGTAGGCTGTTTCAGTAGTGTACCCAAATTATTCACGTGCTCTGTATCTGTTCCTTTCAGCAGCTTCCTGCAAGCTTGGACGTGAGATTTGCTTTGGCCATTGAGATGACAGCAAACATAAAATACATAGAGACTTAAAAAGTATTTACTCTTTGGGGTTTGTCCTCTGTCTAGTAGTTCTTAGAACTCTTCCAGCACCACAAGAACAAGCCAGGTTAACATCCCAGAAAATGAGAGCCCAAAGGAATGGAAATTGAGTCATCCCAGCTGAATATTCCACCAGACCAACTAGCCCCAACACATCTGGCAGCTGACTTCACACGGGAGAGATAACCTAGCCACAACCCAAAGAAGAATCACAGAGCTGAGCCCAGCCCAATTTGCCAACCCACAGAATCATGAGCTAAATAAACAGTTGTGGGCTTTGGTCACTAAATATTGAGGTAGTTTGTTGGAGCTAACTTATACAGCCTTTCATAAGGATGTGAAGAAATAAAATATGCTCATGGAACAGCTGGTAATAGACTTAAGATTATGCATAAAGTGAAACCATAAGCCTTAAACAAGAGGTCATAGACCCTTTAAGGGTATAAAATCCAAGAATTTGGTTATCATTTCCTTGGTATAATTTGAAGAGGTTGTTACAAATCCCATTTGTTCCTCTCTCACCAATGAACCATGGTATCAACCTTCTACCTACATCAAATCTTGCTGAAATTCCCAAACAAGGTCCTATAAAGGGGACAGAATAACATAATAGTTAAGAGCTCTGGAATCAAACGCTGCAATCAGCACTGAGTTCCTCACTTTCATCCTTTGCAAATCAGGGAGATAATAGTACTTACTTCATAGAGCTATTGTCGTAAAGATTAAAAAATAATGCACGTGCAGTGTTTGGTGCAATGCCTGAGACACGTAAGTGCTCAAAAATATTAGCTTATCTTATTAGGTTGAGAGTTAATTAAAATAATTAACAATCATTTTATTCCTTATCATGTCAAAGGCACTGTGCTAAATGCCCCATGTACCTGACCCCATTTAATCCTCATAATATCATTGTGAAGCAGTTATTATGTTCTCATCTTACAGATGAGGAAACTGAGGTACAGAAAGGTTAAGTAACTTGCCTGGTGTCACACAGCTGGGAAGTGGCATCTAGCAGCCTCAGTCTTCATGCTGGATCTCATCCCCCTCCTTGCTTAGTAGTTAAGAACTAAATTCTAGTCTGTGAGTGCTGGGAATTGAAGTCCTGCTCCTTGGAATAGCAATTACAAAGCCTTTTCAAAATGTGGCCCCATGCTGCATTTTCACCATTTTAACAGGCTTGCAGAACTTCATCTGTATTGGGCACAATGCCTGGAATGCTCTCCCCACAGTCGCCTCCCACCTTCCTTTAAAATCCTTATAATTTTAGGCACAGTTCAAAAACTACTTCCTCATGAATGTTCTTAGATTTCTCTGGTGGATAAGAGTGTGAGCCCTGGAGTCACACTCCCTCTGTTGGAATCTCAACTTCTGCCAGCTACTAACTGTGAAGTTGGACAAGATACAACCTCTCTACATCTTGGTTTCCTCATCTGTGAAATGTGGGAAATTATGCCATTTCCCAAGAACAGTCAGTTAACCAAGCACAGTGTCTTCCCCACTCAATGTTATCTATCATTTTTTATCCACAGCTGGGTTCCCATAGCATTTTACTTTGCATTTTTAAATGCATTGCATTTAATTATATATCTCTCTGGTGCTCTCTTAACTAGACTTTGCAATTCTTGAGGTCAGACACCATTTTTCTTGGTCTTTGTATTCCTCTCCTAACACATAGTAAGCACTTGCTACCTGTTTGTTGAAACTGGTTTAATCCAACCAACTGTGAGTCCTTAGCTTAGGCACGTAACCTCCCTGGTGGAACTTCAGTTTGCTCAGGCCATAGCTCAAAAGGGCTATGAAATGCAGATCTCAGCCCCTTCTACCCCCAAAGCTTCTCAGGCACCTCTGAGAACGTCTGGGGCATTTTAGCAGCCAGCTGGACATGCTCTCTTCTATTTCAGACTTCTCCTGACAGTAGAGGCCCGATCTCCAACTCCCCACCCCCACTCCCAGGTGAATCCAACTGCCAGTGTTATCCTGTAAAGGATGAAGGAAGACATATCTAAGGGGAAAAATAAGCCACAAATCCCCAGAAAATTTTGTAGTGAAGAAGGATGAGAAGCACTCATTTGACAGCCCCAACAGAATGATCATGGTATTGGAACTGTGGCTTCCTAAATTCAACCCTCTGAATTGTCCTCTTGATTACAGGACATGAGAGACAGTTGGCCCGTGTTTGCTAAACATGGACGTAAAGTCTTGCAGTTGCCAACTAGAGTTTTAGGTACCAGTAGGAACTGACAAAGGTTTGTGGTAATGGGTATACAGGAGCTGCTTGAAAATTTCAAAAAACCAAATGGTAATGTTCAGGCTGAGACACCAAAGTCCTTTGCAACTGGCAGGAATGACATCAGCGCAAGAACTCAAGCTCATCAGAACTCTAATCAGCAGGTGCATATGTCTTTGTTGGTTAAGCAAGTTATTGTTTCATAAAATGAAGTTGTTTCATAAAACCCTTTTTAAACATAATATCTGTTGAGAAATCATATTAGAAAATGTTTATCAAGTGTTCATTATATGCCAGGTGATTTATATGCGTGTCTCATCAAGCCTGGGAAGCAAGCATCACTATCTTTATAAACAAGGAAATCAAGTCATGGAGGCTAAATTGAGTTCTTATGGTCCCCAGTGAGCAAATAATGGTACAGGATTTAAAATTAAAACATTTGTACCCCCTTGATATTTTGAAATAAAAGTAACTCAAAAAAAACCCCAAAATTAAATAAATAAAAAATTAAAACATTAAAAATAAAACTGTGCCTCAAAGAGCTAAATTTAGATTTACCATTCGATCCAGCAATAGCATTATTAGGCATCTACCCAAAAGAGCACAAGACATTCTATGATAAAAACATCTGCACTCGAATGTTTATGGCAGCACAATTCACTATTGCTAGGTCATGGAAACAACCCAAGTGCCCATCAATTCATGAGTGGATTGTTAAAATCTGGTATATGTTCACAATGGAATATTACTCAATTTTAAGAAATGACAGTGAGTTAGCACCTCTT
>CAUYRT010001127.1:0-15189 GCA_963574885.1 Lepilemur ruficaudatus
GCCAAATGCCTGAACTCAGTATACAGGAAATGGAAATAAATGGAAGGAAATGGAAACCCATAAATCATGGGACTCTGATATACAGTCTCAAGCCATTGACTTGATGAAATGTTGATGTCCATGTTGTCATGGATGCCCCAGCCGCTCTCATCATAAGCGGATGAGAGCGGCTCATTTCCCAGCTCCTCTGTCCCCGGGAAGTGGTTCCACCATCCGCCCAGTGGCTCAGGCCCAACACTGGAGTCGTGGCCGATTCCTTTCTTTCTCTCATGGTCCAAATCTAATTCATCAGTAGTCACGGCAGCTCCACTTTCGGAATGTTCCCAGGATGCGGCCACATTTTGTTATCTCTGTCACACTCATCTGCTCCAGCCTGCAGGACGGAAATAGCCTCCTCCCAGCCGCCAGTCCCCATCTATCTCCCTGCCGTGGCTGTTCTCCACACACCGGCCAGAGTGAGCCTGTGACGTTCACACTACATGATGCTCTCCATCACAGTGCGCGTGAAATCTGGGGTCCCAAGTGTGGTCTGAGGGCTGTTCAGGTTGCCCCCAGTCTGTTTCCCATGACTTTTCCTCTCTCTCACTCAGCTGGAGCCCCAGGGTTGCTATTCCTGGAACTTGGGGGGCTCACTCCTGCTTCAGGGCTCTTGCCAGTTTGCTCCCATGACCTGGGGATGGTTTTACCCCAGAAGTCTCCAGGGCTTGATCCTTCACTGTATTTAGGTCTCAGCTCAAATGTCACCTCTGCGGAGAATCTTCCCTCGCCACCTGCTGGAAACCAGCCCTCCCTGCACACTCTTCCACTTCGCTCTGCTCTGTTTTGCTTCTTAACACTTTTCACCTCTTGATACTGTTTCATAATTTTTCACTTATTTATTGAGTGCCTGTCTCTCCCATGAGAAACCCCTGAAAGCAGGGGCTTTATCACTGATATGGTTGGGATGTTTGGCCCCTCCAAACCTCATGTTGAAATCTGATCCCCAGTGTGGGCAGTGGGGCCTTTTGGGAGGTGGTGGATCCCTCATGAATGGCTGGGTGCCCTCCCCACAGTAACGAGTGAGTTCTCTCCGTTAGTTCACCGGGGTGCTGGCTGTATCAAAGAGCCTGGCACCTCCTCCTCTCCCTCACGCTCCTTCTCTCACCATGTGACACACCTGCTCCCCCTTCACCTGCCACCCTGATTGGAAGCTCCCTGATGCCCTCACCCAAAGCAGATGCTGGTGTGAAGCTTCTTGTATAGTTTGCAGAACCATGAGCCAAATAAACCCCTCTCTTTATGAATTACTAAGCCTCAGGTATGTCCTTTCTAGCAATACAAAATGACTAACCATCATCCTTTGGCCACCACTGGACCCATGAGAATGCACAGAGCCTAGTACAGGGTCTCAGCAACTGCTTGTTGAACAAACCGAGGGATGAACGAGAAGCAGAAGCTCATTTTTTGCCATGGAAATACAGAAGGTTCTGAAGAAATCGAAGCCTTTTTGGAAGGAAACAGCCCTACTTTGCCCACAGTGGCAGATCTGTGCTCACGGGCCCAGAATCTCCTGAACTACAGACCTGTCAGTGACCTGAGAAGCCTGGTTCCTGCAGCCAATCTTCCCACCTCCGCCCAGCTCTCATCCCCGTCCCTCCCGCCCTCCATCCTGGCCAGGTGAGCTGGCCCCTCCCTCCCCCACTCACAGCTCTGCACATTCGCACTTCCTGGTTTGGTCAGGGCAAGGCCAGCTCCCAACAGTTTGCTTCTGTCCTGGGCAGCCTTGTTCTGCAATATGGAAATTGCTGACAAGAGGAGGAAGAGACTTCAGTGGAAAAGCAGGAGAGGGGAAGGAGGGACCAGGGGGAAGTCATCTCTAGGTTGGCAGCCCTTGTCAATCTCTCAGGATCTCTCACCTCTTCAGCGATGACAGTAGAGTCCCATCGTACTGCCCTCCCTGCGGGGAGGTGGGAAGTTCCTGACACCTGCTCTCTAGGTTTCAGGTTTGGATCTCCAGGTCGCAGTTTTTAGATGAAGGAGGAAGGATGGTGCTTGAAGAGGGCAAGGTTGTCACGGACTCCATTTCCTTCTTCCTCAGCTGATGTCAAGGGTGACATTGAAAGAATCTAGCCAAGAAGTATTTTATAAGGCTTTTGATTTTGAAATGGAATCATTCATAAAATACAAAGTGACGCCAGAGACCAGATCTTCTCATTTGATCTCCGAGGAAATAGAGGGGCAGAGATGCTAAGTTACTCAACTGTGGTCATGGAGCTGGGGTGGGCAAGGTGGGGCTAGAAATCTCCTGAGCTGCTGTCCAGCACGGCTCTGCTGGACCACGACACTGCAGGGACCAGTCCTCTCCAGTGGGAAGTCCAGTTCCCCACATGTGCATGGGCTCACTCAGTCTTGCAAATAATTCCCCAAAATGGTCAAGCCTGCAAACATACCCATTAACCTAAAATTGTTGCTGAAGGGCTTGCTGGATTTACCCCAAATTATAATCCTCCTCCTCTCTGCATTCTTCCCCTTCCCCTCTTTTCAAAATCTCCCAAGCTTTTGAGTAACTATTTAGAACTTAGGTATTAAGGTCCCCAGTCGTACCAATCTAAGACTTGTAAAAAGTTTCCTTTCCTATCTTATTGGAAGAGGTTTCATTAAAAAAAATCCCAGCAGTGGGTTAGTTTCTCAATAGTGGACTATGCATAGCTTCAAAACTCAGCTCCAGATCAAAGAGAAAATAGCACGATGTAAGCCAGGCCAGTGGATCCTGAACCACGTGGCAGATGTTAAAGTCAGAGGTTATTTATGCCCCAGGTCACCTCCTCCCTCATCCGTGCCACCTACTATTGGTGACTCCTGGGAGCCATGAATGGCTAATCAGGCCAGCAGCTGAAATCTCTAGGTCCCCCTTTGTGAAATACTCTCCTCTTGGAGGCATGTGAAGTGGTCATTCGACAAATGGCATCACATGACTTAGCCTCTACAAAGCCAGTGATAAATTGTATTCCTGGAAAATCTATATTTCAGTAGTCACATTATTTACATATTCCATTTATTAATCCTATTAGGAATATTGCCTCCAGGAGAAGAATAAAGGTGGAACAAAAAAGCAAGACAAATAGGCAACTCTGAAAAAAAAACAACAAAAAAACCCCACCTCATTCAAAGGCCTTCTGTTTCCCTTGGGCACAGCTTATATATCACCTGTGTGCACATAGAATGCCTGAATTGGTATAGATAGGAGAACATCTGCTGCCCGGGATATCTTCCGAATAGTCCCAAAGACCCCACGAGATCCCAGCCGGAGGAGTCTCTTGCTTCAAGGAATGCTGCAGCCAAATATACATTTTTTCAATCCAGTAATACCAAATTCAACAAAAAGTGTTGAGAGCACAAAACACGGTTAGAAAACAGACCAATGGAAGACCCAGCAGGCCTGGGCTGTCTCATTGGCTGCCCGGTGGTAACGAGCATGCAATGGGCTAAATACTGACCCGGCTGCACCAGCCACGTGGTGAGTACTATCACATTCATTTCAGCCCAATTCCTGGCAGGCAGAAAGCTCGGGATTAATGCCAGGCCGTGAGGTCCTCATTGCTGTTTTGCCATCTGCTGGAGGAAATGCTGCTCATCCTTCAGAGTCCAGCTGTCACACTGTCTTCTGCTAAGGCGTCCTCACATTTGTGCCTTTTCTGAACTCCTGCAGAATCGGCCCCGCTTCTTTTCCCCGGTGTTTTTTAGCCCTGTGCCTATCTGATGTCCCTCAGTGGATTGTTAGCTCCACAAGAACTATGATTTTTTTTCAAAACCAGTTTTAAGTTTTTTGAGAACTATGATTTTCAAGCTTTTCAAGAACTCACCCACAGGGTGCCTCCCACAGTGACTGGCATCTAGTAGGGCTACAATAAGTGACGCAATCCCAGAAGCTGACAATTTCCACATGTTTTTGGTAGTTAGTAGTTTAATTCCTGTGTCCTTACTCATGCATTGTAACTTCAGAGATGGGAGGAAGATGTTAGAAACCAGATACGCATAAAGGAAGGGGAATTCTTTTTCTCTCTCACCTTCATGCTTTAGCCTTCTTGGATTTTGAGACAATGGAAAGGGTCTTGGTTGATTTAAGGAAAAATCAAGAAATGTTTAAGGTAGAGGCCTGAGTTCCCAAAGTTAGAATTTTTCCCAGCTAAAAGGAATAATTCCTATTCTAACTACTTCATAGGACTCTCATGAGGCTCAAATAAGATAATGTGCATATGAAAGCTCTGTGCTAGCAGGGAAGCATGATATGGGTGGAAGGTATCATTATCCCTTTAATCTTTCTAGTCTCATAATGGAGAAAATTTTCCAAAGACAAATTGGGAGCTCATTTCAGTTTCTCAGCTGCCTCCTGCTACATGATGTCCATGACAATTAAATGCTGCAGAGGAGTCTGGCTGAATCCAGATAAACAGTAGAGTGAAATGAATTTGTCAATGCTGTAGCGCCACTAGGGCAGAATTCTCCTCCAGGCCTGCAGAACTCACTGCTGAGATGCCTATTCGCATATGAACACCACAAATACTGCTCTGGGGAAGAACATTCTTCCATGCATCCAAGTTTTCTGCGCTTACTGTGCTGCCAAGGGTCATTCTGTACGAGGGCGCGTGCTCCCTGTGATGGCGGAATGCAAAGCCACTGGAAGTGGATGCAGGGAGCACTTCCCAGACCCTCCCGCCCCTTGAGGGCTGAGGGACTCATTCTCCCAGCTCCTGGAAGTGATGGCAGCGGGTGGCTCTCAGCTTAGTCCCAATCTGGACATTGCCCTTAGCCTAGGAGAGCCCCTTGCCCAAAGCCACAGACCATCCCATATCCAGTGGCGGGTCAGAGGTAGGAAGGGATGGCACAAAGGTCTGGCTCCCTTGTCTAAGCTGAGCCACTCTGCAGGGACGCCTCAGTGCCAGTGCTCCCCATAGGACAAGCCGAGGGGTCCCTGATGCAGTTTTATTGCTACTCAGCTTGTCCTCTTGCCCAGTCCTATGTCTCTGGCCCCTGAAAACACTACTTAATAAAGCTGCTGCTTACTGATCTCAGGAACCCCACCTATAACACCTCTCAAACAGGTTTGCTGTGGATGGGCAACTGGTCTGCAGGGATATTGATCCCCAAAGCCCTTAGAGAAGCTAGTGTGTCTCGTATTGGGCCCTGTCCCCAAGCCAGTCACCTTCAGCATTCTCCGCCTTCCCCAGCTTGTCACATAAGCATTCTTTTCCAGGTGCCATGATGAGAAAAGGTTGGGAAACTCCAGGGCAGTATGCAGCATACTCAGAAATAAATCCATTTTAACACAGTGTAGTTCCTTTCCAATATCTATTTCCTCTTCTTCCTTCTACTTGAACTCTGGATTTTTTTTCTTCTTCCAGGTAGTAATTTTCCCAGCAAGAAACAAAAAACAAACAAAAACATTTCCCTGCCTCCTTTGCAGCTAGGAAGAGCCATGCACATAGTTCTTGCTCAGTGGATAGAAGCAGGAATTGGCTGCTTCCCTACATTTTCACATTATTCCCTTTATCTTCCTGCCTGGAACAGGGAGGGGAGGCTAATGACCAAGACGATATTCATGTGCTGAGTGCATTTACTATCTATTGCTGCATTAGAAAAAATGCTAAACTTTAGAAGCTTTAAACATTTATTATCTCATAGTTTCTGTAGAGTAGGAATTATGGTAGGGGTCACTTCTGACATATTCCTTTGGCCACACAGCACAAATTTGGTACAATGTGGGAGGAAGCCACATAATGGCACAAATACCAAGAGCCAGGGCAGCCTAGCATAGTCCACCCTCTGACCCCTGAGGATTCACGTCCATCCCACGTGTGAAATACAGTCACGCTCTCCCAAGGTCTCGGAAAGTCTCATCCCATCACAACATCGGCGTACAATTCAGAATCTTCTCATCTAAATTATGTCCAGGAATGGATGAGCTGCTCAGGTGTAGTTCCTAAAGCACGGCTGCTCAAGGGAGTTGCAGCTCAACCCAGGCTTCCTCATGGGCTGGTGTTTCGGTTTCATGACTTACACTTGATAGTCAGGAAGAAAGGAAAAGAAGAAAAATTTGACCATCTACTATTTCAATCATCTCTCCACCTCCTTATCTACTTGACCCTAACAATAGAGGGTGCATTTGTGAGCCTGTTCAAACACACACATACACACATTGCACAGAGTGGGGCTCTAACCGAATAAGCAAGACAAAGAAGATGGCACCCAGGCAGGAATGCCAAAACGGGTATTTTTGCAATGAGAACAACACCGCAATCAGAAACGGAGCTCATGGGTGGCTGATGCAGCAGACATCAGCTGGGGCTCCAAACTCTTCTTCCATCCTCCCTGAAGCTTCCATCAGAAGCAGCAATGCAGCGTGGGGTGTGGAGGGGAGGCTTGGGCAGTTAGGGACTGAGGCAGCAAGGGCTGGGACCAGGAAAGGAATCGTGGAGAGTCCCATCAGGCAGTGGTGTTCCTGTCTTGCGTTGTTAACGTCCCAAGGAGGAGGCATCCCTCTGATTTTTCACAATGCTGACTGAAATGCTCCCTGTGTTCTGCAAAATGAGAGGCCCAGAAACACTCCTCGGTGACAATGTCTTCAGTTGACAAACTGCTGCACTGTGATCTGAGGTCCTTCGTTCCTGTCTAGTTGATGGCACGTCTTTGGCATTGTGTTAACGTCTGATAACTCTCTCAGGTGTGGCTGGCTAAACACTTTCTTTGTTGTGCCATCTGTGTGAAAAGTCACACTTAAGGGTTCTCGGAGGATGATTCCAGATACAGATATAAAAGCCAGCCCTGAATGCCAGCCACTCTGCTGGCGTTGCTGTCTATGCAGATGTATTTATAATATCACTCTGTGTTTTTTAAAGTTCATTCTACAACATTAACCTTAACAACCAATTGAAAACTTCACTTTTTTGTTCTTCAACTGAGGCCACAGAAGCAGAATTTTAGGTTCAACCCTCCTCATCCTGTGCCTGGGCAGGAGAAATTTATAGCCAGTAGCTGGAATCAAACTGCCTTGCCTATTGGTCCCTATGATCTTGGCCCCTTGGTTCCAGTAATTTCCCCTGCCTTATCCCATGTGGCTAAGTCCTTGCCTCCATTCCAGTTAGATTCAAGGACTTCAACACGTCCAAGAATAGTAAGACACTGTATCTTGCACACTCTGAGGACTAATGTCCCATTTTTGCACCCAAACTCCTGAAGAAAGATTGTGGTTTCTAACCTGTGAGATCCTTCCCTGTGCCTACGTGTTTCCGGCCTGATCCTTCTCTCTGCCGCTTGGATCTGCGGGAACCTCACTGCTCCCAGGCCAAGGTAGATGGCCTTGGGCTGCATTCCTCACTCATCAGACCCCCTGCAAGAACCGGTGTTCACAGCTGGAAGGGGCTTCAAGCATCCCCCCAGTCCGGCGTGCCTTGCTTGCCTGACAGTAAAATCAGGGAATGACTCCAGTGACCCCTCACACTCAGAGGCCTCCTTTTCTCACACTAAATAACAACTTAAAGTCGAACATTTCAAAGAATTTCTTCCTAAGGCTAAGGACCAGGGCTGCCTTACAGGTCCTAGGGATACCATCTTCGAGATTGTTTTAGTAACTGTCTAGCTAATGGCTAGAGGAAGCCTGGCTATCCTTGTCAGGTACACAGAGCCACGTTACAGGCAGCAAAGAGGTGACAGAAGAAGAGGAGACACCTCACACCTCCTGACATCCACAGCAACAGTGTCCCTGCAGCTGGGCATGGACAGCCCAGCTGCCTCCTAATTCAGCCCCATGACAAGGCTGTCTCCTGGAATACCGTAGAAAAGGCTCTTATCTAAACAACGATGACTAACTTATGGTTTCAGCCATTTGGTTTGGGATGATGTGATATTCTGTCGTTTTGAACCACTCTAGTTGGCCCTCTAAGATAAGAATATCCCTCCGGGAGTGACAGTCAGCTAAGGAGCTCTGGACAAGCCCCGGAAACAATGCTCCCACCTTCGCCCAGAGCTCTGGGACTTCTTTGGAAAGCACCCACTCTCCTGGACTATACTTCCAGACCCACCCGGGACAGTCAGATTGCTGACCACAGGTCCTTGAGCCAGCCTGGTCTGTATTTTTCTGAAACCACACCCTTTCCGTCAGGCTGGCTGGCCCATGGGACACCCAAACACATCAGGGGAGGCTGAGGATGCGAAGACATGAACACACAGCTTTTTGTAGCTGTGGAGAAGGCCCAGCCAGCAAATTCTGGGAACCCCCGAAGGGTGACAGATCCGGGGGAAAAATGGAAACAGCAGGACAAAGGTCATTCAAAAGGTGCCCTTCTAGGAGCTCCAGGGCCCCCGTAGGATGCTCTTCGCTTGCACCAAAGCCCCTGCCAAGTCCACGGCACACATGGTAAGTGACAGCAATGCCGGGGCAGAGGAGGAAAGAAGCGGAAGCAGAAAGGGTCGGGTGCTCTGCCTCGGCTGCTTCTAGAACATTTATCCAGGCAGGTAGTTTGGAGATAGCTAACCAAATTGCATCAAATTACCAAGCGTTCTACTTAGTTGTTAAACTAAATCTAACTAAATCCATGGGAAGGGATTAAGCTCACCCAAGACTTTTGGAGCCAATAGTCAACCATCACCACTGACGGCCCTGACATCTGGGGGCTAGAAATCCCAGTGGGACCCCGAGCAGAGCACGAGGAGGGCCCCAGAGGGGGTGCTGGGAACCGCAGGCGGAGCACGTCTGTCCCCACACTGGTGCGGGCCGGCGCGTGGGATCGATGGGACGCATTCAGACGCGCAGAACTTCCCGGGGAAAAGGCAATTTCAGGAGGAGAAAGCAGGCCTGATTAATGCACCGCAGCCTTGGAGAAGATTAATGTGTGGACAAGGAGGAAGCAATGAGTGTAATTTATTTAGACTTTCAAAAAGGCTCCACACCAAAGGCTATTTTTAAAAGTCACTGTGGAGTCTGGGTTTTAAAGGACTAGCTGTTTGAGGTTAACGCCAATGAAGACGCCTACATTTTCTTGGTGTCAGTGCCATGCACCGTGGATGACTGGTGCCTTTTACTCTGCGTAGCGATTTCTAAGCAGATTCCCACCTCCTCTCCCCCCTCAGGAAGTGACCTCTCTCTCTCTCTCTGCCTCTGGATTCCCGTCTTGTTATACTTTCTCCGTTATGTGTAGTATGCGTGTATCTTATCCCCCTAGTAGGCTGGGACCTACCTCAGGGCAGGGGCATTGTCTGACCCACTTTTGCATCCTACACAGCACTTCTGATGAGGATTCTATATCCCCAGGTTGGAGAAGGCACAGTGACTTCAGACCAGGTAATCTTAACCACTGCATTTTACCACAGCAGATATCACACACAGACAAGGCAACCTCCTCGTGGCCAACACTGAGGCCATCAGCCCATCCCATCCCACAAGGCTGCTCTCTGTGCGCCCCCTCCTGGTGAGTGGTACCGCTACAAACTCACCTGGTGGTGGGCCCCGCCTGCAGCCTCCTGCTGGCTCGCTTGCCAGTCAATCCAGTTGGTCTGTCCATTCCTCCCGCCAGACGTGCCCACTTAGCGTCATCCCCATGGCACCTACCTTAGCCTGAGCCTCATGACCGCCCCATAGTACAACACCTCCCGACTGGCCAAGTCCATCACAGGCGTGGCCAGTCTGCAAGGCGCTCCATGGCTTCTCCTGCTCTCCCCTCCAGCCTCAGCCTTTGTGCCCCCTCTGTCCACTTGCCTTTACTCCCTCCCTCTGTTCCACTTTATTCCTGTAGTGAAATGCTACTTCTTAAAATAAACGCCACCTTCTGCCCCAGGGCCTTTGCATATGCAGTTTCCGTCCCTCCAGAATGCTCTCTCTCCTGTGTCTAGTACTCCTTCAGATTTAAACTCAATTGGTTGCCCAGCCTAGATCAACTCCTTCTCCTTTATGCTTTTGTCACATTTTGTAATTGTCCATCAAAGTGTTTAAGACAATTGTAATTTTATATTTCTTTGCATCATTATTTGATTCATGACTACTCACTCCTCTAGATCGTAAGCTTCGTAAGTGCAGGACCATGTCCAGTTGTCTCACCTGGATAAAACTGGCAACATAGAAAACTCGGGAGATATTTGTTACATGAAGAAGTGATAGGTGAGTGAATAGCAGAAGTACCCAACCTGGTCTACGTGGGGTGAGGCAAAGCTGCCTAGAGGAAGTGGTAAGTCAGGGACCCTGAAGGGAGTGTAGGAATTTCCTGCCAGGTTGTCCCAGGCTGCTGTGCCTGCCCACTGAGGAGGTCCTCTCCACTGCGCTGGTCCCGTACTGCTTCCTCCCCTCCCTCCAGGCCATGGGTGACAACGGCCCCCCTACCTCGTTCCCTGCCCTGGGCACGATCCCTTGTGTTTTCCTCACACTGCGGTGCCCACACCTTTGCAATCCATCCCTTTATGGAGCGCTCCTCGATGACTCAGTGTGAGTGTGCCATCTGTTTCCTACGGGGACCCCAAGCGATGCAGACGCTAGAGAAAGCAGTTTAGCAAAGAACCCACACCAGGTGGATTCAACACACTCACGACAGATTCCACTGGGAAAACTGCAAGTGCTCCTCAGGATCCGTTTTCCTGAGTCCCCAAACTGTCACGTTCCCAGCTCTCGAGCTTTCTGGGAAACTCAGCTAGTGCCTCCCCCATGCCCTCCGCCGCCTCCCTTTCCAAAGTCACTGCCCCTCTGGGCGCCCGACTCACTCAGATCCCTCAGGTGTGCTCTTGGCCCTCACCCCACCTGGGCAGGGGAACCGGCCCCTCCCTTTCCCTCAGATCACTCCTCTCCTTCCTTCTGCGCCAGCCCCGCCGGGGACCAGCGAGCCCACAGCCCCCAGGCCGGCTCCATCTCAGCCCCAGCAGTTTCCAGATCGCTCCTCCCCTGCCCGCCTTGCTTCACACTCACAAGCAAAAATACTTTGGTTATTTAAATTGCTATTATCACTTTTATTGTAGATGTCGTGATTCACCAGTTTGGCCCTTTCTGCGGCGCAACACAGTTAATTTCCACCCCGAGCTAATTGGATGTCCTTTCATTTTCCTCACCAGTCCCCTAGGGTGGCCCCCACCACCGCGAGCTCCCATAAATATTTATAACTCCACTCCAAATATTAGCAGTATGTTTTGAAAAACATGTCCAATGTTATCAGGAATCTGATATTATATTCAAAGCTAGTTACAGCCTTTCCTTCTCTGGCAGCTTACTTTGGAAGCTGGGGCAAAGAAAAAAAAAAAAGCCCTTCTTGTCTACATAAAAAATAAAAATAAAAACTTGACCTCCATTCACCATCGCAACGGTGTGTGGAAATTTTGCTTTCAATAATTAAAAATACTAATAGACTAAAAAGCAGCCCTTCCACCCTGCTGGAGCAAGAGCTGTCCATTTTAATGAGACGTTGATACAGTGTGGCGATTTTGATGTTCCCCTGATTTCATTAAAATGGGATTATGTGTGGGTGGGTGTGTGCAGCCATAACTACAAATTCAAAGACCAAAAGGTACAAAAGCGGTTTGAAAATTAATTAAAATGGCCTTCAGGATTCAGGGGACATTCAGAAAGTAAACACCATCTTCCTGCCAACCCCCTCTCCCTGTCATGAGCATACCGTTCAGAGTCAGCCGGCGTTTCTGCTTTTGGAGTTTGTAACTTGGCTGGTTCATGGTCTCGTGTGTGGACGTGAACACTGCCAGCCGCAGAGTCATCGGTCAGCTGGGCCCCTTTGATATCTTCCCCCACCCAACCTCCGTTAGGCCATGGCACCTTGCAATAGGGGACCCCTCTGAGTAAGTGTTCACCTTATGTGACCCAAGATTTTCTACTCAGTGGTGGTGAGAAGTAGCCTGGGACAAGGCTGAGAGTCTCTGGGACCCAGGACTGCTGGGGACCGCAGTAGGGACCTGAGCATCCAGGCCAGCCTGACCCCCTTTCTAGGCCTGATGCCCCTACCAGGCCTGAACCTCTACCTGGGCCGACCTCTACCTGCTCCATTACCTACTTGGCCTGACCCCACCCACCTGGCCTTGCCCCCACCTAGAAGAGAGGTCCGTACCATCAGCAGAGCCTTTAAGAGGAGTGTGACTTCACTTTTTCCTTTCGCCGTCAGCCTCCCCGCTTGGGAGCCACTTAGATAAAACAGGTGAAAAGTAAAGAAATGAGCCTCTTCTGGACATATTTCACTCTCCTGCTCTCTAAACCCTTCCTGCTAACCCCTGCCTCCACTCCCTCCACCCTTCCCCTCAGACCCACTTGGAGAGAGGGTGTCACACAGCCAAAGGATATAAAGAGGTTTGCCATGGACATCTTTGCCTTCCGTATTTTCTCCCTGGAATTAAGCAGCCAAGACACGGGGCGAGCGGGTCTGTGGGCAGAGTCAGTTCTTTCTCACTGGTCTGTCTTCTGCAGTCTCAGGAAGTGCCTGAGCTTCGGGGTCAGGTGACTTTGGGAAGTTATTTTACCTATCTGGGTCTGCAGTTCTTCATTTGTCAAGCAGGGACAATAACAGGGCATAATAATGGCATAAGTATGAGGATTAAATTAGGTAATGAACGTAAAGAAGCTTTAGGCAGAACTTGGAACACATCAGGGCTCCAGCCACACCAAAAGATGGTTGTTATCTACCCAAATCACTGTGAGGGCACAGAATCTACATTTTCTTTGGGAACTATTAATAATAGTTAAGTGCCCGCCATGAATGCAGAAGTCGTGAGACTGATGAGGCAGAAGCCCTGGCCTGGGAACTGAGAAATAGTCCAGGTAGTTCCGGAACAGTTCTGTAGTTTCTAAGTTGCGTCTATGCTGGGGCACAGACCCATCTGGGCTTATCCTGGGCTCCTATGGGGCACGTCCCCCTGGGATCAATCTGCATAAGCAAGGACCAGGTAGGCTGCACAGGTCTGATTCAAAGACAAGAGACCTGGTCCCGCCATACTGATGACAATGGGGTTCTCTGTCCCCCCTTCTTTATCTGCGTCTGTGACCCCTGTTTTGCCCACAGTCGCTCATGCACAAAGTCGGCCCTGATTCACTGGCTTCCGTGAGAAATCCAATCAAACCAAGAATGTTACAGTTTTCAATGACATTAACAAAGATGAGTCACATTGTGCAATATGTGATCTCCCACCACATAGCTAGCTTACTCTCCCTCCTTTTCACCCTCCCTTTCCCCTTCCCCACGACAAAATAGAAACATAAATAAATAACGTTTGTTCTTTTCTTTTCTCATACAGAACAACTTTGGCTCTTTCTTGGAAACCTTGGCACCAGAGAACAGCTATGTGTCAAAGGAATTGACTACACAAGTGAGCTTATCCAGGTATTTTCCTCCAAAAGGCAAGTCTCTTTCTAAGATAAATTTTGGTACCAGCTACTAAAGGGATAGCAATTTTTTTTCATCTCATTGTGCCTGGGAACTGCGGCTGAATAGAGAGAGTCATCTGTCACACAGACCATCTCCTGGGCCAGACCCCAGGTGCTCATGGCTGAGTTCTGCAATAAAAGAGCAAGTCAAATCTTGGAGAGCCTTTTCATCATTGTCTCCACAGAGCTCAGAGAACACGGGCACCCGCCATACTGGTCCCAGCGGCTCTGCCGTGGTGGGTGATGGTGCCAGAGGCTTCAGAAGTGCCACATGACAACTCCCTTGCTCTGATCTCTAGGCTCTCAAATCAAACATCAGCTGGTGGCAGCCACAGTAGTGACCCAGGTAAGGCAACCAAGCCTAGATGCTGCTTTTGGAGTTGGCCCAATCTGGCATCGTCCAGTGAGCAGGAAAGGAAAACTACAGGAGCCACCACGTAGCCAAGAGAAGTAACGCATAGATTTCACACGAGACACCCTTACCTCCAGGGCGCCTTGAATGGGCTGAAAGGAATTTAAACACTAAGAAGATTAACGACTCTACCTTCTCAGCAGTGGATAGCCAGGTGACCTAACCAGGGTCTCCACATCAGATTTCCATAATGAATGGGAAATAATCCATACAACGAAAGATGTGCTCTGTGCATTTGTCCTCCATGCACACAGCAGTGTGGCTTGTCTTGCTCAAGGCTATTTAAGTATAACTTCAAAGTGTGGAGGACAGAGAGCCTGGCTAAGCTGGCTCTCTAGTCCCTTCTATAGCGCTCTGCCATCTTCCTTTCTGCCTCCTCTCTGAGGGAGGCAGATATGGGGACAAGGTTACAAAGGTTCTTTTTGCAGATCTAGGAAAGGGCAGAAACTGCTCCATCCCTGAGTAAGATACTCCTAAATTTCCATAGCAACTTCATCTCTGCATCTTTCCCAGATGTCCCAGGCAACTCTTTGATACACGTGAGCTAAGATCTCGGTACCTATGCCTAAGGACTGCTAGACGGTACTTCCATAAGCTTAAGAGGACTGTTCCTATAAATCTCAGAGCAAGCCTGTGGCTTTATGGTCTGCTAAATAGTTTAATCGTTTTTACAATGTGTGAGCTCGAGCCCATTCTCCCATCTACTCCCCACTCATCGTGTTGTCATCAATATCCTTCTAATCCCCTTAAGTTGTAATAGGTGAGCCACAAATTGGGAAAGATAAGAAGCACACTGAAAGAGACTTGAGAGCTCCTTGCTGTTGTAGGTTTTACTTGACGTCAATACTAAATTTGCTTCATCTAATGATCTGCGGGAGAATACGCATAAAGAGGAAAGGAAAGCTGTGTTAACGACGGTAATTCTCACACTTGAGTTCATGGGGACCAGCAGCTTCTGTGGAGACCCTGTGGTCCATGCTGGCCACGCTTCCTGTAATCCCTCTGACCTCAGGCCCTCTCCCTCCCGGCCCCATGACTGCTGCTTCCTCCCTAGCACACAAGAATGAGCTTCTAATCAGCTTCTCAAAGGCTGAGTGTTTTGACCTCAGCATCTTTTCTTTCTCCCAAAGCTGAATGACAAGCGTTTCTCTGCACCATCTGCTTCACCTGCCTTCTCTTCTCTCCACCAAAACTTCTGTGGATTTTCTCTTCTGTGGGCTCTTTTGTATCTTAAACCCATCATCAATATCTATGGCTTTTCAATTAAAGATGGCGGACGAGTAAAGCCGCCAGCCAGAGTGTCTCTGCAAAAAAGATTTTAGAAGAAAGCGGCAGAAATAAGCAAGCAGACAAGCAGACATCGGACGAGGGTCAGAAGGAGGGATACCTGAGACCACGAGAG
>CAUYRT010001129.1:0-26241 GCA_963574885.1 Lepilemur ruficaudatus
GAAAGGAATTCCTCAAAAACTGATTCATGTGATTAACTGTACACCTCGGTAAATTCACTGAAAATCATTTAATTGTACACTTAAAATGGAGTGTTGGTTGTTCGTAGATACAGTTGGAGCACTATGTATGTACTCTCTGGACTACTTTGACAGAGTAGGTTTTTGAATGTAACAAGATAAGTCAATTTGAGTGGTAATATATTTTGGGAAATCAGCTCACTACAAATTGTGACTGTAAACATTGTCCTGTAAATGCTTTGTAGTTTTCCCCCAATAAAAAAAAAAAAAAAAATATTTAGAGCCCCGACTGACTTGGCTTGATGCTTGAGTTCTCTTCCCTTTTCATTGTTGAAACCAAAGGGGTTAGCAAGGTATAAGAGAGTGCCAATCCAGATGAAATTAAATTTACTAAAAAACAGTGTAAGGGTCAGAAGATGACATTAAGAAATGCTATTAATATCAAAAGGCAAATACTGATTTTATGTGAAGTGTAAGACTATGGGTGCCTTGAATATTTTTTGGCTGTGTGCTCATCTATTTCTTCAATGTGTTAACTTGTATAACAGAGATTTGTTTTTATGAGTATTTTTAAGTTAACAAACTGGCACTTGAAAACAAAGTGCTTCATCATGGAATGAAGCTACTTTAACAAATAAAACTACAGTCTTGGGAATAAAAACACAGGGAAGGATGTCTGATGCTTAAGAAGAAAGCAAAATCAGTAGCCAAATAATAAGAAAAAATATTATTGTTTTTAATCTTAAAAGCTTCTGGGTAGGTTCTAACTCAATTAAAATTATTATTGGTACCGAAAAACCTATTCAAAACAATAGACCCATTAGACCCATAGTTGTCATCTCTGACATAAAATAGTAATAATTTATTGCCAACTCTGCCTCTAATATTGCTATTAAGTACAGAATCACTGCAACCCCTGCTCTGTAGGCTCAGGGTTTTAATTTAATAGAATAAAATTATAATTACAATTTCAATAGAACTAATTAATTTAATTGGTGGTGACAACATAGTTGATGTTTACTGTCTGCTCACAAAGTGCCTGGAACTGTTGTACGCATGCTACACATATTTTCTTAAACAATATTCCCAAAAGTCCTATGAGGAATGTGGTCTTATTATCTTAATTTTAGACATGAGAATACTGAGGCTTAAAAGTTAGATTACTTGCCCAAGCTTGCTCATATAATAATGGCACAGTTGAGACACAACCATATTTGTTTTTCTTACTCCGAAGCCCATTTTTCTAAGTACTGTGGTGTATTTTTACTTAAATGGATATAGAAAAGATAATGACAGTTAAACTCATTTGTTTATACTTAAGAAGCATTTCAATATTATTCTAAACCATGCTTATAAACAGTCACAAGTGCCCATTCTATTTTACAACTTTAAAATTATTTACACATTGGGTATGCCAGTGAGCTGGAAAGGGACTTATATTCACAAGAGCAATCAAGCAACAGTGAATAAATTTTTCATTCTATTATACCTGGGTAATATGACTAGACAAAACAAATTTTATATATATATATAATCACAAAGAGTAATCTACATTCTCTAACAGGTATCATATTATTTCCTTATTTGTTTTTCTTTAAAAGCTTAACCATATTTTTTATTTAAAAAATGTATCTCAAGGATTTTTAGTAGTAATTCTTAGAAAAACGGATTATATTATATTAAGGCAATGAGTCAAGAATTAGTTGAGAATCCTTTTAAAAGAATTTTTTTTCAGAGATAGGCTTTAAAAGAAAATAAAAAGAAATTTTTTGAACAGTAAGCAAACCCTATAGAAGAACCAGAAGCCATTATATCAATAACAAATTAAGTATATTCCCGAACAAATGCTTTAATAGTGACTAGAAAAAAATTAAATTGCAAGAGGCTTCAGAATATAGTACAAACCTTGTGGTAAATAGTGTCAGAAAACCTAACTTGTAGTGTGGGCTTTCAAACTGTTGAATTTTGTTGCCCATAAAGAAGTCCTAACCATCAGCACCTATGAATGGGACCTTATTTGGAAATAAGATCTTCGCAGATGATCTGATCAAGTTGAGGTCATTAGAGTGGATCGTAATCCAATATGAGTGGTATCTTTCCAAAAAGAGTACATTTGGACACATAGAAAATGTTATGATAGAGGGAGAACACCATCTACAAGCCAAAGTAACTGCTCAGGCTACTAGAAGCTAGGAGACCGGCATGGAACAGATCTCCCTCACTGCTCTCAGAAGGAACCCTGCCATCACCTTGACTTCAGACTTCTCCAAAACTAGGAGACAGTAAATATCTGTTGTTTAAGCCACCTATTCTGTGGAACTTTGTTAAAGTAGCTCCAGGAAACTAATATACCCTTTTACTAGCTCTCTGGGACAAGTCCAACTTAATAGGCTTCAATCTTCATATTAATGCCATAATTTGGAGAGGTCAATATATGTCATAGCTACCTCTTGTAAGAAGCAAAGGTGCAAGTGCAAACTGTATAGCATTATGCAAATATAAGTGTGATAAAGGCATGCTCGGAGAGATTCAATGGAATGACCAATGGGGATTTATTTTAAAATGATAGCAGCCTTTCCATAAAGATAAAGACATAGATTTTCCTGGGCTCTTGAAAATATCTTCATAGTCATATGAATATGATACATGAGAGCAACTTCATCCTTAAAGAGGAGAGAGAGAGCATTTGGAACATGACCAAAGATGTCATTTGGTAAGACCCTGTTCCCTAAAGTTCGAAGCTTGGGAGACTTGTTAAGATGGATAAGGAGGACCTCCACCAAAGCCATGTGGCAGGACAGAGCAATAAAACACTGAAATAAAATTGCATTATGGAAAGCAAGCACACCGACTTGAGGCTTGGGTTTGGACATAGGGATGTTTTTGAAGATGAGGACTGATTCTAGCTTGAGGCTTATGCAGGAAGCTCCTCTAAGCAACAGTGAATAAATATTAGCTACAGAATTGTACAAGGTAAGTCTACCATAGCAGCAGTGTGTGATAGTCAGAACCAATGGCCCAACTCAAAGTTGTTCTTTGCTTGGCAGTTGGACGGTAAAATGCCCCTTTTTGATTACCAAGTCTTGGGATTCTTGAGCTACTAAGGAGAAGGGGAAAAATCTCAGGAAGGAGAAACTAAACTTCTTGCTATACTGGTATGTAATTGTTTGAGTTGTTAATTTGATAAAAAAAAGAAATGTAACTGTTTCCAGGCCAAACTAAAAATATAGGAGAGATCACATATGAAAGCCAAGTCAGAGGATGTGGAAACATGGATAAGGTCGAAGGGGCCAGTGAGGTGGAAAAGGTATCTGAGGGAAGTGAGCCTGGAAAGGGTCAGAGAAAAGTTGTTTTTGATCACCTTCCAATTGTGGCAGGAGGCTGGCCCTGCAGTTTGATCTTACTAAAGAGCTTAGAAGCAAGGAAATCATAAATAATAAGAGATTTCAAATAAGGAGAAAACACAGAATTAGGTCCTAATACTGTCAATTATTAATGTGAGATCTTGTCTAAGTAACTTAAAGCCCCTATAGCTCAATTTTCTCATCTTCCAAATATTGATGACAATAATATTTTCATTATGGAGAGCATCAAAGGAAATAATGCCTTTGAAAGCACTGAAAAATGCTGTACCTACAGTAGATACCATCATTGTCATTACTAAAATGAGAAAACCATCCAGTAAAACCTCACATCAAGGTAATCATCCATTTTTCTTATAGTCCTTCCTTTATAATTAGGAATTTAAAAACTTTAAAAGAACCCATTTAATAAATACGAGATTCCAAGTATTAGACCATACCAAAATTCTGAACTTTCATTCTCTATACATGAGCATACACATTGGTTTTCCACAGCTAAAACCAAAAAGATATTAAGAGTAAAAATAATTTTCTTTCAAAAAGATATTAAGAGTAAAAATAATCTCTACAAGTAGCCACCCCTGTTACAGGCTATTGTGTGCTACCGCATTTGAGAAAGAACAAAAACTACCCTTTCCTCTCACTTCTGTGATGTAATAGGTATGATCATCACAATTGTCCAAACTGCAGTTTATCCCCACTCAGTGCTTCACTCTTCTATACACCACAAGCTATTTGAATGTAAAAAACTCTTCAAGTGTGAGAAAGTTATAAATCAGAGAATGGGAGAGATAAAAATAAATGGAAAAACAAAGTGGCACCTCACAGTCCCTTAAAAAAATAAAACAACTATCTGATACAAACTAATCAGCAAACAATTTCCTAATAATTTATTATGTGTTCTGCTCCATCCATAAAGCCAGATACTTAAACCCTAGTGGTGGTATATATTGTCTCCCATATGCAATTAGGTAATGCTTGTCTCTCTTTGGTACTGAGGAATTAAGGCTCACTGCTCGCCCTCATACTGTATTCCCATTAGGTCAGTGGGACACAGAATCATTTACAATATTGGAATGCATACATGAAGATATCAAAGGCCTTGGCTATTTTCACAGGCCCTTTGTTAATAAAATTAATCCAGCAAGGGAGGTAAGAAGGCTTGACAAACCCATTTATTTAATTTTTCAATTTTTAAGAAGTAATTAGACTGGTAGAGAGTAGTACTGAAACACATAGAAAACTCATAAGGAGGAGATAACTTTGTAGGCTAGATGACACTTTTTCATTTCAGATTTACAAAGTTTCAGGCGAGATCTTAGTTACAAAGCCCATTCACAAACATCAATTAACCTGTGGCTGGCAATACAATGTCAGCGTTGCAAACAGAATCAATTCATCAGACTTGTATGAATGACTTTCTGTATGCCATGTATTCTGCTAGTTACTGGGGATACAGCAGTGGCTAAGACACAACCCATGTTCTCAAGAAGCTTTCACAGCCAAGTAGGAGGGACAGATGTGTAAACAAATAGTTTAAACATGATGTGAGATGCTTAATCACACAGTACAGAGGTAACACAGAAAAGGAAATAATTAACTGTTTAGGAAGGGGGTGTTTAAAAAAATCTTTCTTGAATGAGGAAACATAAGGTCAGCTTGAATTTTATTTTAATTGACATAAGCTAGAAATTAGTTAGCTAATGAATCAATCAACAAAATGTATGGGGAAAGCATCATGCCTCAGACACTAGAAGAGGTTTAAAGGAATCTACGTAAGAGTAAGGAATGATTTCCAGAGCTACACTGTAACCTTCATGGGCTTGAGGCACTTTTGCCTCTGTGGGTCCCTTCCTCCATTAAAAAAGAAATGTTGAAAATTATATTTTACAACTATATGGGCCTAAAGATGAATATATTAACATCATATATTAAGCATTTTATTCTACCTAAAAGTTCATTTTTTTCCTTGTTATTAAAAGAAATGCTCCTTTGGATTAAAACATTTTTGCAGGCCCCTAAAAGTACAGGTTCTCTACACTGTGCCTACTGTGCTGAATGGGTAAGTCAGCCCTGGTGACTGACTTTTAAGAGCCAGACACTGGAGGCATTTCATAGATACTATGCCATTTAAGTCTCTATAACTCAATGTTTACAGATGAGGAACCAGGGGTCAGGGTGTAAGCAACTTTCTTGAGGTCTCACTGTTAACAAGACAGAAGGCTGCGATTTAAACCAATCATTTGGACTAAATCCGAAGCCTGTGCTCTCTCTTCATGCCATACAATTCCCTGTATAATACATGGCACCAGCCGCAATCAATTTATATTCAGAGCAAGGGAGTAGGGTATGTGTGAAATCAATGACAGTGCATCTGGGCCACACGAGCTTTAGAAATAGAGAGGAGGGTAACAGAGATGGCCACATTAATATAAATTCAATCACAAAATAAAGCCTGGTCAGAAGCTTGGTCAGATATTTACTCAATATGGGCCAACATGGACTAGTGGTTAGGAGTCTGAGTGCCTGGGTTCAATCCCAGCTTTATAAATGTTGTTGAATTTCTCTAAGCCTTGGTTTCCCCATCTGTAAAATGGAAATAATACAATCTTATGATGTTAATTAAAAGGTTAAATTATTTAACATTTGAACAGTACTTAGAATTGTGCCTGGCACAGAGTAAGAGCCCAGTAAAACCTAACTATTTTTATAAATTTTTGTGTTTGCAACATCTTATCAGGTACAATTAAAAAAATTAAAATACTAGCTGTATTTTTTTCTTTATGAACATCTTGCAATATAATAGTAACAAATATATATATATATATGTACACAGCCTCCTATTTATATATTTTTGACCAAAGCAATATCTTTAATACAACCCCAGAATTTAGGAGGTAGACACAAAACGAGTGCTGGTTTTCCCATTTTATAGCTGAGAAAATTAAGCTATTGAAAGATTAAGTGATTTTACTGAGATCTGGGAGTCATACTGAAGTTTTTTGTGTGTACTGCATGGATGATGATGGCTTTGCTACATTTTCAAAACTTTAATCATCTGTTTCTGAAAATATTAATTTCCTATCATGTCAGCACTACCCAGCAGTGTGGTAGACTCAATAGCTGAGCTCTCCTACTTTCTTTCAGCCTCTTAATTCTTAGTGACCGCCGAAAATGTCAACCTCTAAGTCCTTTCAACACCTTAATTCAATTCACAGCCCTGTTCCTACTGCAGTGATAGCTATCTTAGTGACTGGTGCCACCCTCCTCCTCATCGCATGGGCTCAAAGCCTCAGCTCATCCTGAAATCCTTCCCTGTCCTCCTCTGCATGTGAGACATTGCCAAGTCTTGTCAGTTCCTCATCCACAATGCCTCTTGCATCTGCTCCCACCTTCCCATTACTACTGTCACTGTCTGCCCCATTCAGGGCTTTATTAAATCTGCCCCTCACTGTTAGAATTCAATTACTGCCTCCTGACACACAGCGCATAGCTCTGCTTCCAATCTCTCTACCTTCTAAGTCATCTTATATGCTGCTGCTGAAAAACTTCCTGCAGATGGGAGTCCAAGTAGCTCAGTTTAACATTTTAGGCTTCCTTCAATCTGTTCTCAACCTGTTTTTCCAGCATTATCTCCCTCTTGTATACCTCACATGCAGCCAAACAGGAGCATTGCAGAATATGCCTAGCATGTTCCCACATTTGTACTCTTGGACTACCTGGGTATCATTTACTCCATTTATGTCTGTAAGAATCCCACCCACCCTCCAAATTCCCAATCATGCATCTTCTTCCAATAATCCCTCTCCTATCTTCCAGCAGTTCATACCCACCTCCTCATCACCCTTGTCTTCAATGATTTAATGGTACTTACCATGCATTTTAATAAATGCCGCACAACATAAGTGTCACCTATTCTTGAAGCTTTTGCCATCTCAGCCACTGCCCCTCCTATTCTTTCCTCTGCTTTCTAGAGTTATTTTTTAAATAGCTTTATTACTGTACTTAATACACAATTTTATAACTATTTGGGTATGCCTGTACCCTGCTAGATGGTGAACTCCTCACACTGACATACCCAAACACCTTTTGTGAACTTCAATGCAAGTATTCTTTTTTATCAATATGTATAAATCAATCTAATTATCCCCATTTATATCTGTAGTTTGGGTTAATCTTTTCCAAAGCTAAATAGTCAAAGCCAAAAACTTACCTTATTGATATGATTACAATACAAATCTAATTAAGATGTGTTTAGAGTATAACTCTTCTATCAAACTGATGAGTTACACAATTCTTCATCTTTGACTCTAGCCCAAGTTTGTGGCATAGGTCGCAGCACCATGGAAAATATATATACTATGAAATTGCAAGGCAACAGGAAGACTGAAATCCTTCATTAAAGGTTTCCTAGTGTCTAAACTGCTTTCCCTACTACATTTCCTTTTGTGTACTTAGGCCATCAGGAACGCTTGACAGCAACTATATTTTACCATTTTCACAGTACCCCTAGTGAAAATTACTTAATTAACACATAAATCAATAAATATTAATATATTTGGCTTCTACAGAGATATGGTGGTTAAACCAGCATGAAGAATTAAGAATTCAAAATACAAACAAGATATACTTAAGCACTGCATATAAAAAAATCATATTAGCACAATAAAATTATATTCCATATTACCACCACTATTTTTAAAAATCATAAGCTATGAGAATTAAAAATCCTAGTAGTTCAATTCTACTTAAATAACAGCCAAAAAATTATAATATTCATATTGAAGGTCAATTTGAAAACCTAAAAGATAAACACTTATGGAAAAATGGTTACAGTCAATATAAAAATATATAAAAGAAAATAAGACTAGACTTTAACATCTTAAAATAAAAATATCAGAAAAAAATATAAGAAAAACTTGAATATAGCTTAAGCAAAAAGCTAAAAGCTATAGTCCTAAGCAGAAAGAATTTTTAATAAGATCATGAGATTTGAGTGAGTCTGCAAATGAACACAATACTCACAGAAGTGCTTCTGGGTATGGCCATATGTTTGATTGTAATGTTCATTACTTTTAAACTCTAATTAAAATAAACTTCCAACCCCAGTCCTTATTGGAGGATGTAAGCAAGCAAACAAAGATAGAGGATCACAGACTTTTTTTTATATTGGAGCCCTTTGGTAAGAAGAATATTTTTTTAATCACTCATATATGGACACAAAGCCATACAGTAATTGAGTGTAGCTAAAAGTTCAATAGATAGCTCTAGTATAAATTTTAAAGATACAAACTTTTGGATTTATATTAATGTCAGTGAATATTATATAATTGAGTGCTATAATAATTCTATTTCTAAATAAAATTTCAAAATTTGAAATTTATAAGTTGGGAACAATATTATGAGGCTTTTTTTTAAAAAAAAGTAAAAAGGAAAGAAGAAATAATTGGATTTTGCCACACATGGGGTAAAAGGCAACAATTGAGCTAATTATAGCCTTTCCCCTAAATGTGATTATCCCTAAGGCTAGTGAATAATGAACCAGATTTCATTTCAGCCAACTAACCTTCTCTGTTTTCCTTGAAACCAGATAGTTGGGTAATCCAGTTCCTTAGTATTAGGAGCTTAATTTTCAAAGCAGATTTTCCAAAATGATTCCAGATTTGAAGATGACAAAGTTCCTTGATATTTTGCACATGTTTTTAAGGACTAAATAAACACTTCCAAGTCAACTTACTCTTCAGGCTCTCTTCCCTGTATATTTCTTCAAAAACACTATTATATTTAGAAATTAAAAGATTAAGAAATGGTTTTGGGAAAGGATGAGAAGCCAAGATCAACAAACTGCCTTCATTCCCACGTAAGACTTACTTGGTTTCAATCAAATGTTCATGTAGTAATTTATTTACACAGTAATGAAAATATATCCACTGTATGTAAGCAATAGTAATGCTATTTCATCAAGAATTCATCACTTACATCCCCTGAAAGGAAATAAAACTATAAAAATTGTTCTTCAAACATGACTTTATGCTTTTTTATATTCATCAATAAAATATATCTACAGATCAATAAGGGAGAGATTGTAGGCAAATCACAATTTTGAGACAAAATAGACATTTTGAAAAGATGGCACTTTATTATAAAATTTCAATATAGTGATGTTTACAACCATGATACTGAACATGAAATTTCAAATCATAATAATTTAGATGATATAAGTAATTCTGAATGTGAAGTGCTCAAATGATAACCGGCTGCACCTTGTGCAGGGCTTTGCAGACTACAAATCACATTTACAAACATACTTTATTTGATTCCCAAAACAATCCAAAGAGATAGGTATTATTACCCCCATGGTACAGATGGGCAAAGTGAATCTTAGAGGAACTGAGCTACTTGTCTAAAGTCACAAGCTAGCAGGTATAAGGTCAAGGAATCAAAACTGGGTCTTCAGATTCCACTTCTTTATACTCTGCTACCTGTAAAAATATAGCAACCAAAATAGACACTGGGTCATAATACATTGGTAATTTTATTGGTGCAATGGTATAGACAGGTAAAAGTATATTTTATAAGATAAGTTAATGACAGGAAAAAATTTATTCAAAAATATAACTTCTCAGGGAGGGGGAAGAGCAAGATGGCCAGGTAGAAACCCCCGGCCATCGTCTCTCCCCACGAACACCTAATCAACAACTATCCATGCAAGCAAGCATGGTTCTTTAGAAGAACCAAAAATCAGGTGAATGATCATACTACCTGGTTTTAACATTATATCAAGGAAAGAGGCACTGAAGAGGGCAGAAAAGACAGTCTTGTATTGCCTATGCCACCCCGCCCCTATACCCTGGCAGTGCTGCATGTCCAGTAGAGAGAGAATTTCTGTGCTAGGGTGGTGAGAGAGAATTGATTATGGGACTTTGCATTGAAACTCAGGGCTGCCCTGGCACAGGGGAACACAGCACAGGGCAGAATTCTGCTGGTGCCCACAGAGGGAGCATTTTGGCCAGCCCGCCCAGAGGGAAATCCTCCACCCAAAACTGAAGTTCCAGCTAGTCCCACCATCAGCTGACAAAAAGCAGTCTGGGGCCTTGAGGAAATTCTTAAGGCAGTCAGGCCATAAAGGCTGCAGTCCTAGGGGAATTTCTGTGGCTGTACTGGCTTGGAGCCAGTGGACTTGGAGTACACATGACCCAGTGAGACACCAGTGGTGGCAGCCACCAGTGGTAGCAGCCAAGCCAATGCCTATGTTAACCCCTCCCCAAACTACAGGCAATGTGGCTCAGAAAGTCTTTTTCCACTTGGGGAAAATAAAGAGAAAAGTTCAGAGGACTTTATTTTGCAACTTGGGTACCAGGTCAGGCATAATAAAATAAAGTACCAAGCAGAATCCTGAAGTACCCTTAGTCCAGACCTTAGTTCCTGGATGGCATTTCTGGACCTAACTTGGGCCAGAAGAAAACATGTTGCTCTGAAGGGAAAAACCCAGTCCTGGCAAGATTCACTACCTGCTGACTAAAGAGTTCTTGGGCTTTTAATAAACATCACAGGTAGCCAGGCAACAGTCACCACAGACTTTGGGTGAGACTGGGCTGGCATCAGGTATGACCTGGTACTGGTGGCCATGAGGAAGTGCACACATCACTACTCTCTCAACTCCATTAGCCTAGCACAGAGAGTGAGGGAAGAGAGTGAAAGACTTTGCCTGGTATTCCAGGGAATTCTTTCTTATTTTACCCAAGTCAAAGGCAGTACCACTAGGAGTCTGAAAGAGTTGCACCATCACTGGGCTTAGGGCACCCGCAATGCTGATACAACTGCAGTTGACAAAGACATAGATCACAACACTCAATTCCCTTTGAATACCCGGAAAATCTTCTGAAGAATTACAGATTCAAACAAGTCCAGGCTGCAAAGGTAAACATAAAAACCTAACCCAGACATTGACAAATATCCAAAAGCATCAAGAACATCCAGGAAAACATGATCTCACCAAACAAACTGATTAAGGTACCAGTGACCAATTCTGGAGTGATGGAGATATGTGACCTTTCAGACAAAGAATTCAAAATAGCTGTCCTGAAGAAGCTCAGTAAACTTTAAGACAACACAGACAAGGAATTCAGAGGCCTATCAGAAAAATTTAACAATGAAGTTGAAATAATAATAAAAAAAATCAAGCAGAAAGTCTGGAGTTTAAAAATTCAATTGATAAACTGAGAAATACATCAGAATCTCTCAACAGCAGAATTGATCAAGTAGGTAGGAGGCCAAGGAAGGAGGATCCCTTGAGCTTAGGAGTTCAAGATCAGCCTGAGCAAAAGCAAGAGTCCGTTTCTACTAAAAATAGAAAAAATAGCTGGACGAGGTGGCATATACCTATGGTCCCAGATACTCAGGAGACTGAGGCAGAAAGATTGCTAAGCCCAGGAGTTTGAGGTTGCCGTAAGCTAGGCTGACACCACTGCACTATAGCCTTGGAAATGGAGTGAAAATAAGTATCAAAAAAAAAAAAAAAAAAAAAAAATTACCAAGCAGAAGAAAGAATTGGTGAGCTTAATCACAAGCTATTTGAAAATATACAGAAAAGAAAAAAGAATGAAAAACAATAAAGCACACCTACAAGATGAAGAAAATAGCCTAACAAGGGCAAATCTAAGAGTTACTGGTCTTAAAGAGAAGGTAGAGAAAGGGATTGGAGTAGAAAGTTTATTCAAAAGGAATAATAACAGAGAACTTTCTAAACCTAGAAAGAAAGATACCAATATTCACATACAAGAAGATAATAGAACATCAAGCCCATTTCAAACCCAAACAAGACTACCTCAAGGCATTTAATAATCAATCTCACAAAAGTTATGGATAAAGAAAAGGTCATAAGGGAAGCAAGAAAAAAATAGTATATAAAGGAGCTCCAATGTGTCTGGCAGCAGACTTCTCAATGGAAACCTTATAGGGCATGGGAGAGTGACACGATACATTCAGAGTGCTAAAGGAAAAGAACCTTAACCCTAAAATATTATATCATGCAAAAATATCCTTCGAACATGAGAGAGAAATATAGACTTTCCCAGAAAAACAAAAGCTGAGGGATTTCATCAACACCAGACTTGTCCCACAAGAAATGCTAAAAGAAGTTCTTCAATCTGAAAGAAAAGCACATTAATGAATGATAACAAATCATCTGAAGGAATACAAGTCACTGGTAACAGTAAGTACACAGATAATACTCTATTGCTATAATTGTGATGTACAGACCACTTATATCTTGAGTAGGAAGACTAAGACAAAACCTATCAAAAATAATAACTTTTTGAGAGGTAGTAAAAAAAGATATGGACATAAAGAATACAAAGTTAAAAAGTGAGGGGATGCAGTTAAAGGGTAGAATTTCTCTTAGATTTCTCTTTGATTATTTATCTGTTTGTTTGTAAGCAGAGTTATTATATGTTTAAAATAATTAGTTATGAAATGTTTTTATTGCAAGCCTCATGGTAATCGCAAAGCAAAAAACCTGCAACAGACACACAAAAAATAAAAAGCAAGAAATTAAAACATACTGCCAGAGAAAATCACTTTTAACAAAAGGAAGGAATAAAGAGAGGCTTTTTGAAAAAATAAACAAAATGAACACACCTTTACCCAGATTAAGAAAAAAAGAGAAAAGATCCAAATAAATAGAATCAGAGATAAAAAAGGAGACATTTATGACTGATACTGCAGAAATCCTAAGGATCATTAGAGACTATTACGAACAACTGTACATCTATAAATTGGAAAACCTAGAAGAAATGGATAAATTCCTAGACACATACAACATAGCAAGAGTGACCCAGGAAGAAATCCAAAATCTGAATAAACCAATAACAGGTAATAAGATAGAAGCATTAATAAAAACTCTCCCATCAAAGAAAAGCCCAGGACCTGATAGCTTCACTCCTGAATTCTACCAAGCATTCAAAGAAAAATTACTACCAATCCTACTTAAACTGTTCCAAAAAAAAGGAGGAGGAGGGAATACTCTCAAACTCATTCTATAAGGCTTGTATCACCCTGACACCAAAACCAAAGATAAAACAAAAAAGAAAAGTATAGGCCAATATTTTTGATGAACATAGATGCAAAAATCCTCAACAAAATACTAGCAAACCAAATTCAGCAACACGTTAAAAAGATTATTCATCATGATCAAATGGGATTCATCCCAAGGATACAAGGATGTTTTAACATATGCAAATTAATCAATGTGATACATCATATCAACAGAACAAAGGACAAAAACCATACGGTCATTTCACTTGATGCTGAAAAAGCATCCAATAAAATTTGACATCTCTTCATGATAAAAGCTCTCAAAAAACTAGGCATAGAAGAACTTGCCACAACATGATAAAAGGCATATGTGACAGACCCACAGTGAGTATCACACCGAATGGGGAAAAACTGAAAGCCTTTCCTCTACGACTTGGAACAAGACAAGGATGCCCACTTTCATCACTGTTACTTGCCATAGTACTGGAAGTTCTAGCTAGAGAAATTAAAGAGAGAGAAATAAAAGGCATCCAAATTGGAAAGGAGGAAGTCAAATTATCCTTGTTTGCAAATGATATCGTCTTATATCTAGAGAAACCTTAAAAAACCACTATTAGAATTGATAAATTTAGGAAAGTTTCAGGATATAAAATCAACATATAAAAATCAGTAGCATTTTTATATGCCAACAGTAAACAATCTGAAAAAGAAACTAAGAAAGTAATCCCATTTACACTAGCTATAAATTAAATAAAATATGTAGGAATAAACTTAACCAAATAAGTGAAAGATCTCTATAATAAAAATTATAAAACATTGATGAAAGTAATTGAACAGGACACACAAAAAATAGAAAAATATTCATAGATTGGAATGATTCATACTGTTAAAATACCCGTACTAACCAAGGCAATCTACAGATTCAATGCAATCCTCATCAAAATACCAATTACATTCTTCACAGAAATAGAAAAAATAATCCTAAAATTCATATGGAACCACAATAAACCCAGAATAGCCAAAACCATCCTGAGCAAAAAGAACAAAACTGGAGGAATCACATTACCTGATTTCAAATTATACTACAGAGCTATAGTAACTCAAATCAGCATGGTATTTGGCATAAAAACAGAAATATAGACCAAAGCAACAGAATAGAGAATTCAGAAATAAATCCACACATCTATAGTTAACTTATCTTTGACAAAGTTACCAAGAACATACAATGTGGAAAGGACAGTCTTTTCAATAAATAGTGCTGGGAAAACTGGATAGCCACATGCAGAAGAATGAAACTAGATCCTTATCTCTTGCCACATACAAAAACCAAATCAAAATGGATTAAAGACTTAAAATCTAAGACCTAAAACTATGAAACTACTAAAAGAAAACATTGAGAAATGATTCAGGACATTGGTCTGGGCAATGATTTCTTGAGTAATACTCTCAAAGCACAAGCAACCAAAGAAAAATCAGACAAACAGGATCACATCAAGCTAAAAACCTTCTCCATGACAAAGGAAACAATCAACAAAGGGAAGACACAACCTACAAAATGGGAGGAAAAATGAGCAAACTACCTATCTAACAAGGGACTAGCTTATAAACTAGTAAGCTAAAACATACAAGGAGCTCCAACAACTTAATAGGAAAAATCAAATAATCTAATTAAAAACTGGCAAAGGATCTGAATAGACATTTCTCAAAAGAAGACATACAAATGGCCAACAAGTAAATGAAAAAACTGCCCAACATCATCATCAGAGAAATGCAAATAAAAACTATAGTGAGATATAATCTCACTCCTGTTAAAATGGCCTTTATCAAAAAGATAGGCAATAATGAATTCTGGCAAGGATGTCTAGAAAGAGGAACCCTCATACCACTGTTGATGGGAATGTAAATTAGTGTAACCACTATGGAGAACAGCATGGAGGTTCCTCAAAAAAACTGAAAATAGAACTACCATATGACCCAGCAATCCCACTGCTGGATATATATCCAAAGGAGGGAAAATCAGTATATTGAAAAGATATCTTCACTTCCATGTTTATTGCAGCACTAGTCACAACAGCCAAGATTTGGAATCAGCCTAAGTGTCCATCAGTGGATGAATGAATAGAAATTGTGGTACATATACATAATGGAATATTACATAGCCACAAAAAGAATGAAATCCTGCCATTTGCAACAACATGGATGGACCTAGAGAACATTATGTTAAGTGAAACAAGCCAAGCACAAAAAGACAGATTTTGCATATTCTCACTCATATATGGGAGATAAATATTAAAAACAATTGACTTCATGGAGACAGAGAGTAGAATGGTGGTTACCAGCAGCTGGGAAGGGAAGCAAGGAGAAGGGGATAAACTGGGGATGGTTAATGGGTACAAAAATATAGTTAGATAGAATGAATAATATTTGGTAATACAACAAAGTGATTGTAATCAACAATAATTTAGGGTATACTTTAAAATGACTATAAGAGTGGAATTAGAATGTTCCTAACACAAAGAAATGATAAATGCCTGAGGTGATGGATACCCCAATTACCCTGTTTGATTAATTCACATTGCATGCTTGTATCAAAACATCACATGTACCTTATAAAGATATATAACTATTATATACCCATAATAATTTTTTAAAAAATAAAATAAGTTCTCAGAAATCATGTTATTTAAATCATAGGTGCTCATTCCCTCAGTGAGCATTTTGCCATTTTGCTTAATTAATACTATTTTAGTAAGTCATCATCTGAATAGATAACAATGTGAGAGAATAAAAGGTATAAATAATCATCTCAATCTGTGGAAATTCACATTTATGTGGTTTATAGAATTTCCCTTTAGAAACTTTTTGAGCAAGGATATAAATGGCTTTATTATAAGATTTTTTTTTCTCCATTCACATTTAGTTGTTTAAGAGTTAAGTATGCATAAGGAAAAAAACTGGATTCAACTAAAAGGGGTTTGGTAAGAGAATCTGAGAGAGAAGCAAGGAGTTCAGAGTATTTGCACAACAATTATAATGATAACCCATGGAATCCTGGTTGTACCAGTAGGGAAATGAATACAGGAGAAAGCTGATGGATGGTGAGAAGGTGATGGGGTCAATGGATTAGTCATCTTACTGAGGACAAATAGTTGTAATGGGGCTACTAGGGCAAATAAACTAATGGTTAAACAATGGTGTGTTAGGAAATGGGATTTCAGGGGCAATGCAGTTTCTAGCTACAGAAGGCCAAGAGTGTGACCATAGAAATAACTAAGGTGTGATGTAGAAAATAGCAAACCCTGGTGAGGAGGACAAGGAATTAAGACACAGGGGCTTCTCAATTCACATTGGAAGTGCCATCTGCGCGGATGCTACAGTTACTTAGGATGATGTTAGGAGTGGGGAAAGAGAAAGAAAATGATTCAAGAGCTTGATTCTTCACTGAAGAAGGTGGAATGATCAGGAGATTGATAATAACAGTCAGGAGAAAGGAAAGACGACCTATTTTACAGTCAAACAAGCAACTAGGGATCATGATTCAAATTTCAATCCATTACTTGTGATCAGAAATGCACACAAGCCACAAAAGAGTGAGTGAGACAGATTAATGAATTGTGCCATTAAAGAAAGGAAATTCCCTTCCAATCCAATCTTTTCTAACTTCTAAGATGGAAAGCAAGATGAAAACAATACTCTGTTTAATTTATCACCTGTCATTTGACACATGGCTAGGACAAACCAGCTCCTATAAATTTCACATAAGATATAGCTTCTTTTTCATTATACTTCGCAAAGTTACTGGAAATCCTGAAATTTTGTTAGAAATTTCAAACAAACTTTTCAAATATAAATATATGTTTAAAACACACACACATATGAAAATCCAAAGTTCCGTCAATATTAAAACCATTCAAAAAAAGATTTGTATTTTGATGAGAAATCTTACTTTACACAATAAAGACAAAGTCCTCCCTGAAGTATAGAAATGTTCATTGTTATTGGGATCATTTAACAGCGGCAGAAAAATAAAAGTAATACATATGTTTGGTATAGAATTTAATTATTTAATTTGGTTCTGGTATACAATACACATACAATACAAGGTATGGCTTTCTACAGAACATTGTTTTCAGTGCTAGTCAGTGTATACATAGGCAAAACATAGAAGGAGGGCAATTCAACAATGCATAGCAAAAACCTTAAAAAGTGCAAAACATTTAGCATAGAAATGCTATTTCTGGCAATTCATCCTGAAGGAAAAATTAGACATATACAAAGATGTGCTTATAAGGATGCTATTAATGTACTTATTTATAATATCAATGATTAGAATCATAACTAAATATGGACTGGTTAAGCAAATTTTGATATATTCATAGAGTAGAAAACTATGCTATCACTAAAAATAAAGATAGAGCTGTGTATTTGCTAACGAGATATTTATAATAAGTTATTGAGTGAACAAAGCTGAATACAAAACAATACATATGGCTTGACCCATTTTTATGAACATGCATTTGTTGTTAGTATTTATATGTATATATACATACAGGAAAAAAAAATCCAGGATAGGTGTTCAGTGAAATAATGGTAGTGAAATTTAAGGTGCTATCTTTTCTTATTTAGTTGTATTTTTTAACTTTTCCACAAGAAATATATATTGTATATATATTTATTTTAAAGAAAAGAGGATAAACTACATTATTTTATGGTTTATCATTAGATTGTCTCACTTAGCTTATGACAGACACTTCAGATATTTGGCAGGTATGTAACATTTAAAACATTAATATAGTTTTAATGTTTAATATATTTGATTATAACACAGGATTGGGAAGTTTTATATTAGTTTTTATCCTAGAACAGCATTTTCCATATTTTCATATACCCAAAATTGCCTTGTAAGTTCTAATTATCTCTTTTCCTTCATTTAAAAGAAGTAGACCACTGCCAATCAAGTGAGAGAGAAATCTAATAGAAAAGACCACAGATGAATGCACATTAGATAGAAGAAAATGGAGAAAACCAACACAGAAATGAAGAACCAGGGTGAAGAGGGTAAAGGAAAAGTCAGCAGAAGTCCTCTCAGTTCTTTACCATTCCCAAAGTTATTTTCTCCTTCTCTGTACTCCTACTATCTTCACTGGGCTGTCTTTAACAGCACTGACCATGTCTCATTTAATGTATCTCTTTACCTGTTTGAGATTCTCTCTTAGTCTCTGAAAGCCTATTTTCTAGCCCTACCTACTGGTCTTGTCTGGAGCTAAGAAATATATAGCAAGACTATTTTAGAGGGAGGGAAGGACAAATACTGAATTAAAATCACCTGACAATCGGACTCCATTCTCGGAAGTCAACAATTCTATATTCATAATGCCTAGTTAAGTAAAAACAAGCAATTTTCAAAACAACATGATTTCAATATGATCACTTTTAAAAAATATAAATACTCTATATATACTCTTATAAATATTCCGTATACATGAAATTTTGGAAGAATACAAAGAAAAATGTTAATATCAGTAGAAGTAGCATGCTTGGTACTTACATGAATTACTAAATGAATACATTTATTAATAATACATAAAATTGGTGAAATTGATCATATGCATATATTCTGACACAAATGTTTAATATACTTTGTTTTCCTTTTGTCTGTCAAAAACTCAATAAAATATTGAGAATATAAACAACTTTTTCCAAAGAGGATGCCACAATCCTAGTTATTCTTAGCTTTGCCAAAGCACATTTGTTTTGCCACCACAAAGCTGTTAATTAAAACAGCTACAGTCCAAAACTACTGAGTCTGTTAATTATATTCCTTATTCCTTCCCTCCCTCACCTCACTTTGTTTTATTCTTAATTCACACTGCATATAAACAGCAATTAAAGTACAAATTAGAATGTTACTTGCACATATACACTTCATTATTATATACAATCTGTACTCTTAAACACATCTGCCTTTTATGGGAGACTTAGCCAATATTTTCCTCTAATCAAGCAGGAAAACTAAGAAGAGTATATATAGATTATAATAAAAATATACTTCATATGACACTTTAAAAGAATTTTATCATTTTATTCTTGAAAGAATTTATGTCACTCTTATATTTACTAGCTGGAATGGTAGAAAAATACAGTTTCACATAAATGCAAAATGTATCTACTTTTTACCGGATTTATTAAAGAAATCACATACTATAATGTTCACCGTCTCAGCTCCACCTCAGATCATCAGGCATTAGATGATCATAAGGAGCGCACAACCTAGACCGCTCAGATGCACAGTTTATAATGGCGTTTGTGCTCCTATGAGAATCTAATGCAGCAGCTGCTCTCATAGGAGGAGGAGCTTATGCAGTGATGCAAGTTTCGGGGAGATCTTATAAATACAGATTAAGCTTCGCTCGCTGGTCCGCCACTCACCTCCTGCTCTGCGGCCCCGTTCCTAATAGGCCACAGACTGGTCTGGCCTAGGGGTTGGGGACCGCAGATCTACCATTAACCTAAAACTTAAACCATCTCAGTAATGCTGATCAGAAAAGGCCATAATTTAAAGAATGATGATATTTTCTCATATCTAAATATGAAAAAATGTTATAAAGGCAGAAAATACAAATAAAAATAAATGTTTACTTATATTGCTTACAGGAGAAAAATGTAACCTATTGAGACAGATACTTCGGTAGCTACTGCTAGTAAGTGATACTTCTGCAGGCCAATAAAACCAATCAGTTTCAAAGGTGGGGAATTAAAATATCTAGAGACACTTAGGAACATGGGTTTCCTCTGTATTATAATTTTCCTTTCTTTTAGGAGGCCAAATCAAATTTCCCAAAGTTCCTAGAATATGCATCATTAGCTACTGTCCTTGACTTTTTGAGCTGCTTCTTCCCATCTAGCCTAGCCATGGCATAGTTATATTTAACTTTAAATACAGAGAGCTTCATGTCACCATCTCATTAAAAAATTCTTCATGGCTGCTTCTCTCTCTCTCTCTTTCTCTCTCTCTCTCTCTCTCAGTCTCATTCTTAAAGAACTCCAAAGCAAATAGATCCTTCCCTATCCAAATTTATTTAGTGCAATTCCCAGCAAACACATATGCATGTGTAATCATGCCCATCTTCATTGCTATTTTCCATGCCTTTCCACATGCAGTTTTCTCCATCCAGCATATATCTTCCTTTCTCCCATCTGCCCAATAATTTCCTCCACATTCACATTAAGTTTAAATTCCTCCTCAAGTACTAAGCTCTCCCTTTTTAGAAATACTATAGCACTTAAATGTATACTCATTCATTAGGCAATTATATGATCTCACATTATTTCATGTTTCAGTATTTTTCCAAAATTCCCCAGCATACTGCTTGGTATATGGATAGCTTTCAATAAAGATTTGTTTGACTATTATAGCAAAAGTGTGCTGTAACACTAGCTAGCCTATGAAGATAATATTGCTTCTGTCTCCAGAACCTGTCTTATAAAGGCATTACACTAAAGCTTAAAGTACATAAAAAAGATCTCCGCAAACTTTATGAGGCTATACATTTTCTTCTAGACACTACACTATGTTAAGTTAATGTTCTTCCTTTGCAGACATAGGGTAGTGATATCCAGTTCATTGTTGGCTTTTGGTGTTTTGAATATTGCTCTGGAATTAGAGGTGGCCAGATTTAAGCACAGTTGTGGCTAAAATGGCTTTTAAAACAGAGATCTCTAGAGATATTTTAAGTTTCTTGTGCTATGAGATATACTTGTAGGGAGCCAATCAAGGTATACCATGTAATTTACAAAAAGGAAACTAAAGACAAAGGAAGAGAGCAAAGAAAACTGATATTTGATGATTTGAGTGAAGCCTCTTACATCCCCAGACCAAAGAATCTTTTTAACAGCCTTGTGTTCTTTGGCGGAAGAAGGTAATGAGGGAGAAAATAGATTAAATGCAATAAATTTGTAATACACACAGAAAGAAGTTCCATGGCACCAAGCTATTCGAAATAAAATAAAGTTCATCCAATGCACAACTGGGCTAGCAGGGTCATTCAAGATAAAATAACTATATCAACATATATAGATAAGAGAAATAGTAATATGACCACAATAACTATATAAGAGGCAAAGTTTTAAAAATGGAAGAGTGAATCAGATCACTAGTACACTGTGAAAAATGGATGAATTTGAATTCATATTTTTTTTGAAGAGGATCTGTTTACAATTCTACCCTGACAGTCACTCAAGTGTATGGGGTAGGCTAGGAGTTAGAATGTGTACCCATCTAAGCCATGCCACACCGTCATAATCTCACTCAAATCTTACTGCCCTACAAACCTCCAAACCCAGCCTGAAAATCCTGCCTGCTACATTGCCTACTAAGTATTTTTATGGGTATAGGGGTGACAGGACAAATTTTCATTCACATTACACCTACATTCTCTTTCCTCTAATGAATAGGGTTACAGTTACTCTGCATTCCATTTTGCCCCAGATGATCCCAGTTCATACCTGTTTACTCAGCATTAGTTATTAATAGTGTTACCTTTCATGATCAAAAGCATCCCAGCTTTCATAACATATTTATGATCATCTAAATGTAGTCAAAATAGCTTAAAAGTGATCAAGGGATATAGGTTATTAAATATTAAAAATATAATTCTTTGTAGAGCTGCAGAGAGAAAAAATTGTCCAACATCCACAGTTTTCAATTCTAACTCCAAGAAGCTGTCATACAAATGTATGCCATGGCTCAATATAACCCTTCACCAACACATCAAAAGCAGCTCAAAGCACATGTCTCACAGATGGAAGGGTCAGTAAGGTCACCTTTGTATATCAGGACACCATATTTTTATAAAGTGCTGCAGAATTCATGTGATACAGCAGTATGTAGCATTTAGTGAATTGCATACAGATGTATCATTTTCCAGCTGGTTGCTGTTAGAACTTTTCTCTCTGAATTTAAAATAGATTTTACCTGGATTTTCAGCTTAAACTGGCATCTGGCTAGCCATATCTAATATAACAATTTTCTATATTGAAAATAGTATAGAGAAAACCAAAAATATAATGTTATGAATAAATACAAACATTTCAATCATTATAATAAATGTGAATGGTTTAAATTCTATTATTAAAATATTGTGATTCTCAGAATGGGTAGAGCTACATATATAATTAAATGGTATGAAAAGGTTAAAACTAAAAGATATAATAGTATAATAGACAAATAATAACAAAAATCAAGCATAAATGGCAACATGACTATCAGAGATAATAGAATTCAATGTGAAAAGCATAAAATGGAACCAAGAAAGATGTTTTATTTTGACAAAACTTATAGCCAAACAACTATATAGTCAATATCTCACTTACTGAGATGTTATTCTAACATTACCTCAAAATTGATAAAATAATAACAGATGGAAACAAGGAGAAATTGACTATTTTACAAGAATAACTGGGGATTTTAGCACAACTCTGCCAGAAATTAGACATTTGTTTTATAGTTGAGATTTTCAGCTACAAAAACAGAAAATCATACAGGATACTTTTTATCTGAGGCAATGGACCAAATTAAAATTAATAACAAAACAAGCATATATACCCTCTCTAAAATAATCTAATCACTCAGAAATTTTTTTTAAATGTCTAAATAATTACTAGCTTAAAAAACAACTAAAATAGTATTACACATTACTTAGAAATTAATGACAAAAAATATACATATCAAAGTTTGTGAGATAACATCAAAGAATATTTTTATAAAATGCTACAGACTCATGTCTTATAACATTTACTATGTAGAAAACATAAATGTAGACAACATAAAATTACATACATATATTAGAAATTAAAAAAAATTTGAAAATAAACATTTAATTCAAAGTTTTAGAAAAATCACCTCACAAATATTCTAAGAGTGGGAGAAATTACCAGAGAAAGGAAAAATATAAAACCAGAAATGAATGAAATAGAAAAGCAAATAGTAGCTAAATATAAAAGAAAAGCTGTTCTTTAAAAAAGTTACATAAAAAAAAATTTAAGACCCATCAAGGTAAAGAATGAAATATAATTACATAACAAGAGGTCATAAATACAAGAAAAATGTAAATAAATACATATATTAGCCATTTGCCTATAATTCTGAAAATTTAAATAAAATGCATAATTTTCTCAGAAAATACAGGTAATAAAAATTAACTTAAGAAAATTCAAAACCCAAATGGAACAACCATCAGGAGAAAATGAAAGGATGGATGGTCAAAGATCTACTCCTAAGAAGAAGCAGATTCTATAAAATCTTTAAGAAATCAATGATCATGTGTTATTTACAATTCCTGATCATATAAATATATAGGAAACTTCTTAATTCCTTCCATAAAGCTAAAATAAGCCTGATACCCAATTCAGATCAAGACAGATAAGATAAAAAATAGAAATGTATGGTCCTATTTCCCGTATAGAATTAGAAGCTAAAATCATAATCATAGCAAATCAAAGCAATACCTCTGAATGGGGTAGTGATAACACCATTGTATTCATTTGTGAAAACTCATGGAAATATATACTAAAATGGTGAATTTTACTGTATGTAAATTACACCTCAATTTAAAAATAATTTTAAAAATAACATGCAAAAATATGTCAAAAGATAAATGTATCATGCTCAAGTAAATTTCATCTTAAAAATGCAAGGATGTTTCAAATTATAAAATTTGCTAATGCAATTCCTTAAATTAACTCATTTGAAAGAATGTGTGTATATGAATATACATATATAAATTCAATTCTATGGTTTATAAATTTTTAATAAAATGCCCCTTTCTATTCTAGGAATAAAAAGAAACGTTCTTAATCTTAAAAGGATTTCCTACTGAAACTTAAAGAAATAAAACCTTTTAATGATAAAATATAAGGAACATTTTCATTTATGTCAGAACTTACATAAGAATGCCTATTAGTGATATACTATATAAAACTGAACTCAGTTCTAATAGGAAAATAATTGATTTATTAAAATATTGCAAAAATGAGATAAAGCTATAATTAAGTACAGACAACATAACAATTTATAAGAAAAATAAAAGATATCAACTGAAAAAAATTATAACAAAAGAGAATCCAAAGTAGCTAGATATCAGAACATTAATATGCAATATTTAATAATATCCCTATATGTCAAGTTAAAAATATAATGAAATAAATATTTTAATTACAATAGCAACAGCAAACAGTAAACACTTAAAAACAAACATAAGGATGTGCAGTCAATGCATAAAATTCTATAACAGCCATAAAGAAGACACAAATGAGAAAACCTATGTTGGTAGTAGATAATATTAATTAAATTCAGTATTAATAAAAAATTCATTTCCCTAAATTAAATCTAAAACAAATTTTAAAAACATAAGAATACTTTTCAGAACTGGAAATAATTTTTAGGTTTATTTGATGGGAAAAATATCCATTGTGTAGAAATACAAGAAATTTCTGAAAAAGAAGACTAGCGAGGAGGCATCAACCTCTTCAAATAGTATGATGTTATAATAATTAAAAATCATTTGAAACCTGAGTTGATATAGGGACATAGATCATTGACACAGAAAAAAAACTTTTAAAATAAATCTCAATATATATGAAATTTTGTATATGACAAATGTAGTATATCAAAACATTGGGATAAAGATGGATTATTCATTCATTCACTAACTTTTATGGAGGGTGGTAAAGAAAAGTAAATGTACAGAGCAAAATTATGTCAATTAAGAGCATTTTGAGGAACTCGAAATGCTTGAAATTTGATCAAATCACCATCTGCATTTCCAAACGGTTAACAACAGAGAAAGCCAAATTGGCATTTCATGTGCAGTTCTAAGTAACCATTTATCTTAGTCTTTTAATATTTAAACTAGTACTTGAATGTTCCATTGTTACAGCAGAAAGTATTTATTCCTTAATATCATCTGTGAAAGCACAACTTTCCTTTTGCATCTTTTCACATGGCACCCTAAAATTAGGAAATTTGAAGAAAGATATTACTGATTTAATCAATTTATCAAGCACATTCTAAGACAGAATATAAAGGATCTATTTAGTCAAAGAATATGCAAAGACTCACTGTCAGAGTTAACAGTTAAGATGCATAAACACAAACAATCACCAAATCGCATTTCATCACCCTTCATCACAAGTCCTAAGACCACCTTTACTTAGCAAGATGGAAATATATATAGTCTGATTGTTCCTGCTTCACAAATTCACATTTCCCTTTTGGCAACCATGAATCTTCCCCTATGTGCTCCAAAATGTAAGGAATTAAAACAAAGCAAGCAAACAAATAAATACACATAAGGGCATCATAAGTCTATCCTATTTAGTGCACCTGTGGTCATTATAACATATACATTGTGATTCATACAAAAACACAGCTATCATTTTTCTTTGTGTTCCCTAACAGTGTTTAAATGGTTGGCATTACAAGGACTTAATGACAGTTGGTTCTAGCTAAGGAAACTACATAGAAAGCTACACACATTACATAGGATACCTAAATGTCATCATTTTCTTTAAAAATATTTTAACACCAAAACAAATATTTTAATCTACCAAGATCCTGTATTTGAAGATCTTCGTCCAAAAATTATTTTTCTGTGGAATGGTAGGCAGTCTCCTGAAGACTGTTCTCTCAACAGTGTAGGGAACACCTTATTTAGTTAATCTTTTCTGTAAACTTCATGAGTCAGGAACCATATCTGTCCTGCTTATTGATTACTGGGCAGTAGTTAGCAGAGCAAATGTATACAATAAATATTTTGTGAATTAAGAA
>CAUYRT010001130.1:0-16730 GCA_963574885.1 Lepilemur ruficaudatus
ACAAAGAAGAGGTCACGTGAGCACACACAGCCATGCCAGCTGCCAAGAGAAGAGGCCTCAGAACGAAACCTGTCTTGCAAGCACCTTGATCCTAGCCTTCCCAGTCTCCCAAACTGTGAAAAATAAATTTCTGTTGTTCAAGCTACTTGGTCTATGGTATTTTGTCATGGCAGCCCAAGCTGAATTATACTCCCTACTTCTGTGAGAAACACAGTTGTATAGAAAATAGCTCTCATTCCTCAAGCTTGAATAAGTAAGGAATGTTACATGTCTTTATTTTCTTTGTTTAATTTTCTGTATAACTAATACAGAATCTAATGCCAAGCCCCCATTCTATTAAACACTTCCAGAGCCCTCCCTCAGAGTCATGTCCTGGTTTTGGATGCATGGCAGACATTCACTAAGGATACACTGGCTCCCAACTGACTAATGGTGTCTACTTCATGCTTTCATACCTCAAAGGTGCTTTGATGGCTGCTGGCTCATTCATGGGAATCTTAGTAGAGATTGAAAGTCCCAGAGTTTGGGGTCAGCCTCCTATCAGACAGCAGTGTGCTGTCCTCCTCTCTGAGTCTGGTGACTTCCCCAGGATGCAGATTAAAAATCCTAATTCCTTGGTGCCCTCCATGTGGATATCTAACCAGAAGAGACCGAGTCACATCAGCATCCCACTGGTCAGCCAAGCCTGGACCAGAGCTCTCTATTAAATCCTTGCTGGCCAATTTCTCTTATTATCAATACTTGCAGGCTGTCAGCACCACATGCCTCTTTCTCTCAAACATGCTTCACCATGAGTGAGAATTCTGGAACCCTCTCAGATGACATCCAAATTGTCTAGCATTCCTCTTTTGACTAATTTCAGTTAATCCCAATTATCCAAAGTACACATTCCAGCATGTGTCATACTGACTGCAGTTTCGCATCTCAATACATATGTATTTTCACATCCTTGTTCATGTGTGGTCACCAAATAGATATACAAATCCAAACAACTCTTCCAATTGCCACATACATGGGAAAGACTTGTTAGGCATTCCCCTAAGGAAACAAATGCATGTGAAACTTGGAGACCACAGAGCAACACTATGCAGTAGAGCTTTATGTAATGGTGGACGTGTTTCATGTTTGCACTGTTGAATGCAGTAGCCACTAGCTCCAGGTAGATTTTGAACACATGAAATATGGATAGGGAAATGTGGTAACTGAAACATTTGAAATGTGGAACTAAGAAGTTGAATTTTCACTTTTCTTTTCATCTTAATGCATTGTATTTTCATTTAAGTAGCCCTTTTGGCTAGGAGCTGCTGTGTTGGAGGGTGTGGTCTACACAAGGCATTCCCAATGTGAGACCACACAGCTTTTTTAACACCTTCTCCCTAGAGGCCTGCCCTTCTTGTGTCATTTCAGTGCTATATTCTAACCCATTATTTCTCAAATATGAGTAATTTATAGATATCTTTTCAAAGAAAAATAAAATTTTTGGACCCTAGTGCCACTTCTGAATTTGATATGCTTTTAGTGTTCTGTGTTAATGTGATGGCTCAATTCTCCCACCACTTTTCTAGTAAACAATCACGAAACCTTTATTGGTACCATATAATGATGTGGCTGTCTCTTGTCTCCATGAATGCCAGTGGTGACACTGCAACTGCAGGACAAGACTGACTTACAAGGGGTTGTCTGGGGGAGCCAAAGTAGACTTTTAAATATTCCTCTTTTATTCAGTCATCAAATGAAAACTACAAATGCAAAATTTCTCTAGAGAATGCATGAACCCCAGTTTGATTGATACTATTCTAACATCCATTTTAAAATGTCTTACTTCCTGGCATTGCACTCCTGGCAAATATCCCCAATTTCTGGAAATGAGTAGCTTCAACCAGGGCTCCAGCAATTACTAACAGCCAGCCCAGGGATTGACATAGCCTAGTGTCTCGTGTGCATAGAATTCTCTCAACAAATCAGGACCCACTATGCAGCTCCTTTTCTACCTAGAATACTTGCCAGTGTTTTTCATACATACACACACACAAAAATTAATTAAGCATCGCCAACTTCTAGTCTGAAATATCATGATTCACTGGTGATCTCACATCATTCACCTGGCTCCTTCATGCATCTGGATTTCTCTGAAGCACCAATCTTGGAAGTGCTTACCCAGAGGCTCTGGTGTTAATTTCAAAGTCATTTCTACACCTCTCCCACCATAAGGAACACCATGTCCCTTGTGGATCAATATTTACTTCCTGAACAATGAGTTGCAGTTTTGCAGTCCAGGTTTGGTGCACTTAGCTCAAAGGGAGTGATTTAATGATGCTACTGGGCATTGCTTCTTATGACTCATAGTCTGGGAAACCTCCCACAATGTATTGCCTTGTGAATAAATTGGAGCCCCACTGCCTGTTAGAAATTTAAGTCATCTTCATTTGAACATGGAATTTCACATTGTGGGTGGTTCCAGTCTCTCTCCACAATTTAATGAAATCCTCAGTGCTAACATCCCACTGCGGTTTTTTTCTCATCTCCATACCCACAACCACGTCAGCAATTTAGACTCACTGATGTAAAACTCCACCTTTTACCGGCTTCCTCAAGAAATACCACAACCTGCCTATGTTTGGGGAAGTTACCTTTGTGGTGGTATGAAAGATAGGGATTCTATAGCAGGAGGTCTGGCTCTTCACCATCTCACACCCTCCCTCCACTGTCTGCCCATCTTCCACTCATCTCCAAAGATGCATTATCCTTCCACGTGGGCTGCCCACCAGGCACTGCCCCATGGGAATATTGCCAGCACCCCTACTTCACATTCTTCTTTGTTATAAGAAGGAAAAAAAAGAAAGGATTTCCAGCCAAGGGTTGGTTTGCATGGTCTGTACCTCCATTCATTGGATCACATTTTTTAAAGGAAATGTTTCTGTAAGAACCTTCCACCTTCTGTGGGCATTTGAAGTAGGATGCTTATTTCTTCAAGCTGCTAGGATAGCCAAGTTTCACATGACACATCACTGTCACATTCAATTTTAGCTACATTAAAACAGGCACAATTTCCTTGAAGGGGAACGCAACTCCAAAGAGCACCCTGATTATGGTATTATCCCACTGAATCGGAAATAATATCGGCAATTTGTCTGCTAGGGGATGGAGTTTAATGACTGAACTCAAATCTTGGGAGGGCATAATAAAACAGTGGAAAACATTCTGAAACGATCAGAATCACTGATGTGATATATATTTTTTATAACAGGTCTTTTCAGTGCTAACTTGTCTAGAGAGAAAATTGTTTTAGAACCTTGAACGTCAGCTGACATTAAAAGCATATAGAACTAGATGACTTACGGCTTCCTACCTTTTTGTCTTACAGATTTTCAGTATCATCTAAAATTAAATTGTTTCCTGGACAAGAAATATGATACAATATTCAAATAGTCTCACCACTTAAATGTTACAAAGGAGCTAATCAGCCAGAGTTAATCACCCAACCTTAGAAACTTAGGTGCTGTTGTGTGGGAAGGAAATAAAAGAAGTAGAGGACACTACCAGTTAGCTTTTGGTGCATAACAAACCACGCTAAAACTTGGTGGCTTAAAAATGTCATCATTAATTTAGCTCATAATTTTGTGAATCAGTAATTGAGGTCGGGCTCCACTGGGTTGCTATTCTGATCTCAGATGGGCTAACTCACATGTCTATGGTCAGCTATCCGGTGTTTGGAGCTGGCTGTTCTAGAATGATCAAGCCTGGGACAGTTCATTTCTGTTCCACATTTTCTTTTAATCTGTCACCTGGTACCCTGAGCTTGTTCTCATGGTAGTCATGAGGTTCCAAGAGAAAGACAGAAGCATGCAAGGTCTCCCGAGGTCCAGACTCAGAACTGGCACTCAGTTACTTCGGCTACGTTGGTCAAAGCAAGTCACCTGCCAGATCAGATTTACAAGATGGGGAAGTGAGTTTCCCCTCTCCATGGGAAAAGCTGCCAAGAGGCATGGATGTAGGGAGGGGAATAAATGGGGCCAATTTACCAAAAAAAAAAACCTATCACAAAGACATTCCCTAACTACAAATTATTTAAAACTTAAAAGAAAAAGTAAAAAATTTACCCAGGACATCATTGAGGTAAAATTATTTAAAACTTAAAAGAAAAAAGAAAAAATTTACCCAGGACATCATTGAGGTAAAATGACAGGTTCATCATCCACAATTACGGTTAATTGATGAGGCGTTACTCAAATTGCAGTGTCTCTCTGAAGAGATGTTTTATTTGCTCTCTCAGTGACATCTGTATGCCAACCACACCTGATCTCTTCCATTTTCTTTGGTTTTCTTCAGTCTTCTCAAAACAAAACAACACAGTGATGGATACCCCAGTTATCTTGATTTGATTAATTCACAGTGTATGCCTGCATCAAAACATCACATGTACCCTATACACCTATTATGTACACATAATAATTTTTAAAAAACCCACAGAGTTAATGGTTGGTTACTGGTGATTCCTATTCAAAACTTCACTGTGATAGCTGACGTACATGACAAATGTTTTTGACATTTGACCTAGGTGGAAAAGTACTACAACCCTAGAGATTTAGTAAGTGGCTTATGGTTTCCCCCGAAGGGACACCATCTTTAAAGCTTGTCACACATTTATAAAAATAAAAAATACTTATGTTTTTATAAATAGCACTTCGCTTGAGCTGCCAGTTTAGCTAAGAACTTTGAGGCGCCTCTATGTCCAGCCTGGAAAGCTAAATGCCACCCAACAGATTCCTGGCTATGTACTTAGTCTGCCAATGAATAACACTGGTCCACAAGCCCACTTCTGGACTTTCACCAGTGTGAGACTGGACAGCAAGCCAGTGACCTATGTATGCATGGACAGATCCCTCCAGACTGATGTTGTTCAAAGAAATACAACATGAGCTACTTGTGTAACTTTAAATTTTGTAATAGTCTCATTTAAAAAGTAAAAAGAAACAGATCAAATTAATCTTATTTAACTCAATATATCCAAAATATTAAATATTCAACATAAAATGTGACCCTTATTTTGCCTTTGGGGGCAAAAAGTAAGTCATGGTCCTTTTTGTATGGTCTGTGCCTAGCTTAGTGCTTGGCACATAATAGGTGACAAAGAAATGTAGGCTAAATGAAAGAATAATGCACAAATCAACAAAAACCATTGGGTACTTATTATATATATTAGGTGATTCAGTCTTTAAAGACTATGTTGTCATTGTCTAGAGGGATAACCATTATTTCCCATGCATTTTGGTTTTAAAATCTTGCAACTAAATGTTGGCCCAATTGGCTTAATCACATACTCTTACTCCTTAAATTATATAAACAATTTACATTGTCCCTGAATTCCACTTGGAAGCTTAGTGGGAGACAGAAATTCCTTAGACATGGAGTCACTTTTGCATGGAGGCTAATGTTAGAATAACCTGGAATACATGGCAAAGGACAGTCCTTGGCTGCCTAAGGGCTCTTCATAAGGACATGTATTTATTTTTCAGTAAATGGATTTCATGTAGTTTATACCTACAACTCCCACTTGACTCTGAATTCTATGACAGCTATTTTTTTTACCTGCTATAAAAGCACTTAGTCTCTTAACTCCATTCTATAGGCATTCCTTCAAATATTCATAAAGTTTTCTGTAAATGTCCAAGTTTCCTTTCTGCATTCATAAATACATTGGTAAAAGAAGAATCACATATCAAGCCAAGACAGGTTCAAACTTTAGCTGGAGATTCTCTTTGAAGTTAAAAATCTCTAAAATGTACATCACAGTTTTTAGAAATGCTTTTTTCTAGAGAAAGAAAGGCTGGGTCTAAAGCGAGGGAAAATGTGAGCAAAAGGAAGAATTTACAGAGGCTGGCAGACCAAAACATTGTTTGTACTCACCCACCCAACTAACACAAATGGCATGTTTTAATGGATATGAACTGAGGGGAAAATACCAGTCCCCCACCATTGGCTTTTAATGATTCACAGAACTCATGCAGCTGTGTTTTGAGCTTAAAGATATAAATCAAAACAAAACAGCTGAAAGAAATACAAAACACAAAGGGTGTTCTTAAGTAGCTCCTTTTGCATAGATGGTCATAAGTCTTAAAACCAGTTTGAACTGTTTCAAGCTGCTTTAGTTGCCTTAGTACCCTTTAGTTAATTGTAATACTGAAGTCTCCACCTAATGGGAAGTACTGTGCATGCTGCGCATGCTTAACCAGTATTGTACGTAAATATACTAACACAATGATACAGAGAGAGAGCTCTGCATCACCCCCGGAAAGAAATATAAGGCTCAGAAAACAGGCAGGCAGTGTGGATCTTACCCTCCGAAGAACTCCTGCCAGGAGGATTCCTGTCTTGAGTGGGAATGAGAGACCCGTGTGAGGAACGTCTAATAAACTCATCTAACTCACCAAGGTCGATTGGTCTGAGACACTTTTTTGGTCTCTTGGCACCATCTCGATTTGAAGGGTGGTTTTTCCACATCATCCTGGGATTTTCCTGAAACATGAACTCACATGACTAATGAATCTACTATCAACAACAGACCTCCCTACTCTGGATCTCCCCAGTCATTTGGTCAATAAATAAAAAAATTATTGAGCATTTGCTATTTAACAGTGCTGGGTGAGAGACAATCGAAAGTGCCCTGGAAGCCCAAGTCACAATCCCTGCCTTCAAGTTGCTTAAACTCTATTTGGGAAATAAACTCGAGGTCACTCAATGCCACTATTCCTCTCCATTTAGTTTTGGTAAGATCCCTTTAGTGGAGTAGGTTGCCTCCTTAAAAGGCTTTCCTATCACTGTAATAATATAATGTACCACGGTTTGCTTTATTATTTTAATCATTGCTATTATCACTACTTATAAAATATGATAGATAGATGATAGATAGATAAATGTCTCATTGGGGCTTGTTCCAGCTCTAGTTTTGCTAATGTCATAAAAAGCTGAGACTAAAACAATAGGTGGCAGGAACTTGCACATTCTACAATGAAGTAGTCAGCTACTTACGTGTGACTTGCAGAGAAGATTGAGGAAAGAAAAGTTTCCCTGGCCTTAGCCCAACATTCATCTCAAATGGAGGAAACAGTTAAGACTAAAAATCTTTAGAGAAAGAGATGAAGAGAGTTGTTGGTTTGCTGTGGCTTTTTCCCTCCCTCGCCCAGTATTAGAGGGAAGAAAGGTGGTTTAACCCCAGCCTGAGATAGAGGCTTCAGGAAACCTTTTAGAGACTGTGTCCCCTAGGTGGTGCCAAACCCTCAGGTGGAAAGTCTCTGGGAGAGAAATTGATTACCTCTGCTCCATCTGCCCTGCCAATAAAGAGAGAAGATGCAGCCATGATGGGAATGGCCTGAACTCCTACATTTTCCATGGACCAAAAGGACTAGCCATGGAAAGTGCCTAGGATGGAATTTCTCCAAAGCAGGTTGCTGACCCAGAGGCAAGTCACTCAGCTGAAAGGATCTTAGCAATTAGTAGCTCCAGGCTGCACCCCCAGAGGAAAAAACCTGGGAGATAGTGTCATCTGTGTCAAGTCACTCTGAGGATTCCTTCGATGCATTTCCAGCAAAAGTCAGCTTTGTGCATTGGCCAAGCCCAGGGCATGCCAAAGCCAGAGCATGAGAGCATCCACAAGGAAAACCTTTCCTGTTTCCCTGCACCCTTCTCTAAAGAGGTGAGAAACTGACTATCAAAGAGGGTAGAGGAAGAAGACAGGAGAAGCACAAGATGAGAAAACAAGTAAACAGTTACCTACAATCCTCTTTGCCCATTACCGGCTTCTATCAGTTGGAGAAGTGAGAAGCTTTAGCTATAAATGAAGAAGGTAACAGTTGCGATTAAGTCTGTGGCTGGGTACTTTCACTACTGAAATGAAACTGTTTTGTGCCACAAAGCAATTAGAGAATTTTTGTTGCCTGAGTTAGGAGATAAGAAGACATTTTGCGATTGGACCAACATTTCAACCAGGAAAGGGTAAGAACCAATTTCACAGAGTTTGAGTAAGTTCTGGAGAGAAAGAACAGAGTTATTATGTGATTCTTCCTTCTAGATTTTGCTTAACATATTTATATATATTTATGTGTTGCTTGTTTTCTATCTTGCCCACTGGAACATAAACTCCCCAAGGGTAAGGACCTTATCTCTTTTATTCATCACTGATTCTTCTGAGCCTGGGAAAATGTCAAGCACAGGGTGAGCGCTAAATAAATTTTTTGTTAAATTAATACATAAATGGGTAGCTGTGGACAGGGGATTAGAGGCTTCTCTACATCTTACGGGAAAATGTCTTGGCTGAAATTTAAGAGCAAAAAGAGATAAAAACATTTAAATAATCCTTTCAAAAAGAATAGTCTAGGAATAGTGCTTTCCCGAATTAGCCATAATTTACACTGACTTCAGTGGAAGCAGCTCAGAAGTCACATTTAGGCTCTTCTTGTCTAAAATCTCAGCTGCTTAACAATCTCCAGCTTGTGTAACCAATTACTAATGTGCCAGCTTTTCTTTCTCCTCTGCATTTTCTTGTATGATATTCTGCTGCTAATAAAACTGTCAATTTTCTTTTACTTCAATAAAAGGTCACACATGACAACAACCCCCTTTGCCTACTAACAGCAAGAGCCTTTATTAATATTTTAAATGTACACAGTGATATTTCTGAAAGGTCAAATTTTTTAAAAGACATAAAATGTCAGTCCTAATTCTTTTCCCTCCCTTTCTCTGCACCCCCATCACCACTACTTTGCTGTTCAGCCTTAGATAGCGTGCTTATTATAAATTGTGTTCAACCAGGTAAACATCAGGTGGGGGTCCCCAATAGGGGGCATAGTGCAGGAGATGCACGTGTCTACATTGCACCTTATTCCATGGCTAAGTGTGCAAACATGGCCATTATGGGCAGCTTTCTGAATATAAATATTTTATGAGCCATCACCAATGGTTCTTGTGATCCTAGTCTTTTTTTCCAAATACTATATTACTTATCCATTGTTGTGTAACAAATTGCCCCAGAATGTAGTGGCTTAGAACAACAGACACTTCCTGAGTCAGAAATTTCAGTGTGGCTTAGTGGGTCCTCCGTAGGCTGCAGGCATCTCAAGGCTCACTATCAAGCTCACTCATGTGCCTGTCGACAGGATTTCGTTCTTTACAGGCTGTTAGGCTGCAAGCTGGATTGTGATCAGAGGCCTCTCTCAGGTCCTTTCCCCTGGGCCTCTTCATAGGACAGCTCAGAACATGGCCCTGGCCTCCCTCAGATAAAGCAAGTAAGAGGGCAAGGGTGAGACAGCCAGATGGAAGTCACTGCCTGTCTGTAATGGAACCTGGGAAGTGACAGCCATAACTTTTTCTGTATTCTGCTTATTAGAGGTGAGTCACTAGATTCAGTCCACATGCCAGGGGAGGGGATTACACAAAGGCATGGAAGCCAGGAGGCAGAAATCACTGGGTCCCATCTTACCATCTTAGAGGCTGCCTGCTACAAATACTGAGCATGAATTTTCAGCAAACACTTAAAAACGTGAACAGCAACAACAAAAAACAGTTCAAGAATTGAACCACAGCTTACATATAGCAAACATTTTTTTATCCTATGCTGGGAACTAAAGATAGAAGTGAGTCAGATATGAACATTACTTTCGGGAAGCTGCTATATTGTGGAGTGGGGGGCTAAGATGTGAAAATTCTGATAAGGGACAGGCTGATCAATGATGACTCTTACCTGGATGGCACAGAGCATGGATACTAGGATCTGCCTACTCAATTTATCTAAAAAGCCAACACATGGTTTCCAACTACGGACAATTCATAAAGGTTCTACACTGTTCCTTGCAGGCACATGCCTTGAAAAGTTACCTAATTAATGCTGTGCTCTACTAAACTAACGCCAGTTGGTGAAGTGAGAGAGAAGTTTCTTCAGCAGTTAAAATTCTCTAGAGTAGTAATTTTATTTCATTTGGGACACATAGAACACTTTAAGTGTCTAATAAAAACTGAGAAACTTTTCCTCAGACAAATTAAGATATTCACAACACTACAATATCAGGATTTCCCATGTCACCAGATTTCCAGATCAATACCTGGCAGCTTAAAAACACCTCCTTCTTCAGCATTAAGATAAAGTCAATAAATCATTTCATTTAAACATCAAGGTATTGATGAAAATTACTTATTAATAGTCATCCCTATCCTTCTTATGCACCTTGAAATCATATCTAGTTAAGGAAGGCATGCCAACATATGCCAGGAAGAATTCTTATATTTTTTTTATACCATGCAAAATGAGGGTGGCACCCCACTGTGGTATCAGTGGAGACCACGAGGGATAATGGAACTTCCACTCCTACCTACCAGGAACAAGGGCAAATATTTAAAGAATAATTAATACCAGCTCTATACAATCTTTTCTAGAGAATAGAAGAGAAAATAACACTTCCCAATTTATTTTATGAAGCTAGTATTACCATGATAAAAAAACAAAGACAGTACAAAAGTAAAAAACAATAGTCCAATATCCTTCATGAATATAAATGCAAAAGTCTTAACAAAATATGAGCACATAGAGTTCAGCAATATTTAAAAATAAATATGCACCATGAGCAAATGGGGTTCGTTTCAGGAATGCAAGTTTGGTTCAGTATTCAAAAATTAATCAACATAGTCCATCATTTTAACAGGCTAAATATGAAAAATTACATGATTACATTAATCAATGAAGAAAAAAACCCTTAACAAAATTCGATACATATTCCTATAACACTCTCAGTCAAATAGGAAAAATGGGGAATCTTCTCAAATTGATAAAGCATATTTACAAAAATTCCCCATAGCTAACATTATAATTAATAGTCAAAGACTGAATGTTTTCTCCTTAAGATTGAGAATAAGGCAAAGATGTCCTCTTGTATCACTTTTATTCAACATAGTATGTAAGTTTTAGCCAGTGCAATAAGGCAAATATAGACCCATCAATCAATCAATGACTTACAGATAAGAAAGGAAAAAATAAAACTGTCCCTATAATGTTTGCAAAAGACAGTTTTCTACGTAAAAAGTCCCAAGTAATCTACAAAAACAATCCTACAACTGACAAGTGAATTCAGGAAGATGCAAGATAAAAGATATACATACAAAACTCGATTGCATTTCCATGTACTTCCAATGTATGCATGGACACCAAAATTAAATATCATATGGTTACAGTCACTCAAAAAGTGAAATACTTAAATATAAATCTAACAAAATACTTATGGGACTTGATTTCTGAAAACTGCACAACATTGATGAAAGAAATAAAAGAAGATGTAAACAAATGGAGAGAAATATCATATTTGTGGATTGGAAGACCCAACATAGTAATGATGTCAGTTCTTCCCAATTGTTATACAGGTTTAATGCAATTATTACCAAATCACAGCAAATTTCTTGGAGATATAGACAAGGTTATTCTAGGTTTTCTGTGGAAGTGGAAAGGAACTAGAATAGCTAAAACTGGGTAACCAGTACAGGGCATCTCTGTATTATGTATTATAACTGTATGTGAATCTACAGTTATAATAAAAGGTTTAATTTATACAAATCAGGGGAAATCCATAAAAGAAATAAAACAAGAATAGTATCTTTGTCTACTGTGAAGTCCCAAGATTTGTACCACCTGCAAACTCAGAACTACCCCTGCCCTCTAGATGAAGGGAAACTAAGTCCTGCTGATCAGAGGTTTTGTTTTGCATCTCTATTTAGGAGTAGTGAACTTAGAGAAGTTAGATATCATCGAAACCACAAGGCAGCCACACAAAATGATAACATGAACACAATGTAACCCACCTAGAGATGCTGTACAGACATTGCAACTGAGATTTAGTTTTTACAGAGATTCAGTAACTATATGCATCACAGATATCTTCCCCTTTCCCTTATTTTATGGAATATAAGAGAATCCCACTTTACAGAATTGTAGACACCATGTTTGGCAGACACAGTACAATTTGTCACCATTCCAAGCTTGCCATCTGATATTATAAAATGATGGGTAACCTTGGAAAGAATTGAAAAAGATGTAGAGATTGAAGCTCTGATGAACTAAGTGATTAGGTTTCTGACATTAGAAGGAAGACCTAAAAAGAAAATGGAGCTAATGCTCGAGCTCATTTTCAGTCTTTAATCTCATAATCTTTCCACAATACCATACTGGCTCTCTCCAGAGGCCATAATAGGTCACATATTGGTGTTAATCAACCTTCTTTTAATTTCTTTGGCTACACCATCCAGAATAATTTACTTAAAAATAAGCAGATGAAATATATGTATAACCGTCTACAGCCTGACACACAGAGGAAACATAAAGAATAGAATTTGGCAGCAGAAGACCTGAAACCAAGTCTCATTAGTGTTGTTAATATTCTTAGGACTTTAGTAAAGTCCACTATTTTTCAGTCTCACATTCTTTAAATGGACTTCCAGTCTTTATTTCCTGTTGTTAGAGTTCTTGTTGTAAGATCACATGAAATAAAAAAAATAGGTGGAACTTGAAGACTTAAAGGTACTATAGTAAAGTAAGTTCCATCTATCATTAAGTAATAATTGTTGCCACAGAGAGAAATTACAGCACCAGGCACACAATAAGAAATGAGTCTCCTGCCTAAGCATGCCTGTTCCAGATTATGCCTGAATTCCTTCCTTTCTCTACCATCTAAAGTCTCTCAGTTGTAAATCTCAATAAAACCTTTAAAAAGCAATTTGGTAGAAAAATGTTTTAGCTAAATGCCTTCTGCAATGATATGTCGAGAGGATTTAATTCCTCCTGCTTATGCTTCTCTCATCTTACAAGGATGTTGAATACCCAAATGTCCCCTTCTGGATGGTTCCTCAAGCAGAACAGAGTTGGCTTCCAGATGATGATTAATTTAACTCCCAAGCACACTAAAATGTGTTTTTAAGAACTGCACTGAAGTAAAAATGAAGGAAAAGAAGATGTAGGGGGGGAAAGCTTATAAAAATTAGAGTTCTTTTTACTCATTCCTCAAGAATAATTTAAGTCTGTTTTTATGAGCAGTGTTTCATGGATGTGACATGTGTGCCTGGCTGTATTTGTCACCCATGTTACCCACAGCAGATATGCGACAAGTCATCAGTGATTAATCCAATGGAACCAACACCAGGGGTTTGAATAGAAAATGTTACAGACACAACATACGAAAAGGCATTGAAATAAATGAGTTTTGGCTTATTAGGAAAAATGTGTAAGGTAAAGTCGGTGCAGTTTAAAGTAACGGGTAATAGAAATTAAGGAAATTAAATTCTAAAGAGATTATGTCAAGGTCTTGTTTTCCTAAGTCTCATTTCTGCCTTGGGCAGAGCTGTGGAGATGTCACAAGGTCTTTACAGGTACATTCTCTCTACAAGAGTCATCAGTAAGATCATCAACCTAGAAATGTGGAAATGGCTAACTGGCTGCTGAGTTTTCAATGGAATGATAACATTGAAGACTTTATGAAGATGGAAGGTGCCAAGTAGAATGTCGGAAAATGACCTTCAACAGTAAAATTTTAGAGCTCTATCTTCCCCATAATGGAGTGGAATCACCTCGCCCTGGCATCTCCTTCGAGCAACACCACTCCTCTAGCGCCACAAAAAAGGAACCTTCTCCTTGTTACAAGACAAAATGGATGCTGCCTCCTCTCCCTGATCCCTGGAGTGTACACAGAAAAACTCTGTGATCTTCTCATGGGCAGCCTTTCAAGTATTCAAAAAGAACTATTACCTTCCTTTCTCTTTTCTTTCTCACATCTGTGTATAAATGTATACACGTTATAATTTTGACTACATAAAAACAGTGTTCATAAGAAAGCGTGAAAGAGGCATACTAAAATGGAACAGAGAGGATATGGAGGATTTTTTTTCCTTTTTTCTATTTTCCAAATTCGTCCCTAAGTTTGTGAAATTGCTTTGGTAATGGGGAAAAAAGGAGGGGTATGAAAGAAAAGGGAAAATTATCTTTTCCCCTTAAAAAAATGTAAGGAGAAAGAGAAGTGAATAAATGTGCTGAGTTTTGGCATCAGAAGAGATCATATAACACAGCCTTTTTGTTTGCATGGTAAAATTGAGACCAGGAGAGGCGAGGGGTAGACCATGGTCACTGCTATATGTAGGACAGATAATAGACTCAAAACTAAGTCTTTTGAACCCTAATCTAGAGTTTATTTTATTGTACTAAGATATCTAAATTGTCTTAAAGTGACAGGATTATTGTTTCAATTTCCTGAGTCCTTGCTTTTTGATATTTCTTAGGTTGCCTCTCTGGTTTTATTTTTTTAATAACAAAAATTGTTATCAAAATTTTTCCTTGATGTTGCTATAAAAATCAAGAAATGGAACTTGGGAAAGATGGCCCTGCTTTCCTATGTCTCTCCTCTGCCTTGGGTACATCTGCAGAGATGTCTAAGGGTTTTCACCTTTACATTTCCTCTCTCGATGAGTCAATAGTAAGATCATCAACCCAGAAATGTAGAAATGGCTGCTATGAGTTTGTTAATGGAAGGACAACTTTGAAGACTTTATAAAGAGGGAAAGTGACAATTGGGAAAACTGTCCAATATTTCTCTGTTTTGAGTTACAGAGATGCCCATTTTAATGTCCAATTTCAAGAACGTTAAGTAATAACCAGAACATTATACCTAACATCATTTGTTCCAATTTATTCACCAACCACAGATTTTGAAACTGACACATCTACCCTGAGGAGGCAGATAAACACAGAAATGGAAGGGCCTGGGTTGGAGAGTGTCCACATGTAGAGTGATGCTACTAGCAGCTTGGTGGGGATAACCCTGAGGCACCAGCTGTACTGGCTCCCCAGCTTTCCCAGCAGGAACGAGTCCCACTGGCTCACAGTGATCACCTGCTCAGTGACACACCCTTTTTCTTCCCTGGCTTACTCCCAACTTCCCTACCAGTGCTTTTTGGGATCACTTTCCAAACAAGCTGCTGGCATACAACTTTGTCTTAGGATCTACTTCTTGGGAAACTCAATCCATGACAACCTCTTCACGTACACACACATGAACAGACATATGAAGACATGGCATCATAACTATCAGTTAGAGGTAAACCAGAAGCTAATTAGGAAATAAATGTCTCATCTTATCTTGAACATGACTGAACAGGGCCCTGTCTTGATTCAAGTCTTGCTGGAATTTGACTAGGAGGCAAATGACTTGGGGAAGAGTTAAGCCCATGGATTCTAGCAGCACATTCCTAGGTATTCCATAACCCCCTTACAGGCGCGTCCTCCTTCCTACTGTACCACGAAACAGCTTTATTTACTAACTTAGATGGAAGATATATTTAGCTTGTCAAAACAGTCATTACAGGAAACTCAATGGAGCTCACAGGAGTATACATAGCTATAAGCCGCATCATACTAAGGAGTGACACACTGCCTTTACCTCCTTTCTTAGAGTGTGTCACTTTACAGTGAGTCACAGGCTGTTTCTCTAAAGTTTCCCATTAAACACCTAGGTTTAGAAAAGAAGTGAACCCACTTGCTATTAAATGTCACTTTATTAAATCAGTCTAAGGACATTACTAAGAATGTCCTGGCCTTCCTACATAAGGAAGAGAAATTAGTCTATGAACATCCCCAAATGTGCTGCCTTTGCATTGCTGCCTTTCATAGTGATTTGGAATGTATCCCTTTGGGGGAAGTGCTCTGGAGCCTGTGTACAATTTTATTAAAGCATTAACTAAAAACTTAAGAAATGATCTACTGATGATCTAGAAGACCCCATCCATAGGTGATACCCTGAACCTTCTTCAGCCTTGATGGTAGAACACTGAACAAGCAAATCAGTAATCAGTAGCCAGTGAGAACATCTGGAGGGTTTTGGGAGTGGGCTTGGGGCAGCAGAGTGGTCATGAGACATTCAGGGAGTTCAAAGCAATAGCTCTTTACCAACGTGTTACTGTACTGAAGCATTTAAATATAACAGCCAGTTTGATTTTTCTGGTGGGTGCCAACTGAATATCATGCCATGAGTGGCCATATCTAGGCTCTGGCCAGGTGACTGTGGCATCTGCTCTACTTCTGGCTGCTGCCATTTGGTGAGAGTGGAAAGTGACAATGATGGACCAGTGCTAGGTAACAAAAGCCAGTTCCGTTACCTCAAGGGAGGCACAGTCTGAGCTGCAAGTTAGGCTTCAGAGCTCCATGAGATCAGGCTGAGGCTGAGCTGAGACTTCTAACATCATGCCCCTGCCTGGCTTCTGCCCTTCCCATTCCCTGTGTTTGTTCCCTGTTCTCATGTCTTGTCCCTGCCAGTTTTTCCTGGGCGCTCACAAATCCGGACCTCAGGATCTGATTCTCAAAGATACGATCTAACAAACTTTCTAAGCCACAGATTTTTTTAGCTCTGAATCCCAAGGATTCAATCTGTTCCTCTCCTGTCCACTTTACAAGGCTAGACTTGTCCCTGTCTCACGCTGATCTTACTTATTTCTGTCTTAGTATTTACTTTCTGGTACAGAATTTGTGTTCTAAGTCCAGAGGACATCACGTCTCCAAGTCTCAGAGTTCAGTCTTAAAAAGTCACCAAGCCTGTCTGTTGCTTTAGCTATTTCTGTTCTGAGTAGTTATTGACAAATTGTATGCAAATTTGGAACTGTCAAAGCATGATGTTCTTTCAAAGCAAATGGTATTCCTGTAGTGTTCTGAACCAATG
>CAUYRT010001131.1:0-54565 GCA_963574885.1 Lepilemur ruficaudatus
TATTTTTGTGAGAGGTGAGAGGTAGGGATCCAGTTTCATTTTTCTGCATGTAGCTATCCAGTTTTCCCAGCACCATTTATTGAAAAGAGATTCTTTTCCCCAATTATATTTTTGTCCGGTTTATCAAAGATTAGGTTACCATATGCAGATGGTTTCATCTCTGGACTCTGAGTCCTGTTCCAAAGATCAATGCTTCTGTTCTTGTGCCAATACCAAACTGATTTGATTATTATTGCTTTATAGTACAACTTGAAGTCTGGAAGACTGATGCCTCCCAGTTTGTTCTTTTTGCTTAAGATTGCTTTGGCTACACGAGGTCTTTTCTGGTTCCATACAAAGTGAAGAATTGTTTTTTCTAGTTCTGTAAAGAATGAAGATGGTACGTTGATGGGGATTGCATTTATTTAATAGTGGGATCTTTCAGTATAATTTCTAGTACATAGTGAGCACTCAGAAAAGTTTCTTTAACTGTTTTTGGTATATACAGCTTTTTCCTGGCACTGAGCATTGTCAGTATCTTATGAACAAGATAAATTCTCAACAAATAAATAAATTCTTATTTTTATTTTCTCCTCTCTTTCTTCTATTTTCCATAGTCTACTCTCCTTTATATTTTAATGACCTTTTTTAATATCCATTCTGTCTGGATTCTCACAACTCAGTTTCATTCCCAATTCATAGATCATGATGAGAGAGTAAGCAACCTGTGCAAGATCACACAGCTAGTAAGGAGTGGAACTAAGGTTCACACCTAGGTCTTATCACAGACGCAGGAGATTGATCATATACTAGGTGCCTCTGGTCCTTCTTTTACCTGAATCTGTATTTTGAATGTGTTTCGGCTTTTCTGGTTTCTACACAGTCCATCTGTCAGTGGGATCATGCACTTCTGCTCTTCCTGTTTCCCTTCCAATAAACTGATTTTTTCCCATATTACTGGGCAGCCAGCTTTCTGAATTATCTGCTATGTGCCAATCAGAGATTGAGTGTTGATATGTTTCCTCTTCCCCAAACCCTTACTTTAAAACATGGTCCTTTTTTTATACAAAACCTGATGCTAGTTCTGTTTTTTTATTTCCAGATGATTTCAATGTGAAATATTCTGTATGACTTCTCTACTTGACCAAATTATTGTATTTCCTGAAGCCTCTACAAAGCCTTTTTAATAACTTCATCTATTTACCCATCAATTTCTATTTTATGGGTATCACTCTCCTTTGGCATTTCTTGTGTATAATGTTTTTGAGTATTTTTTTAGGTTTTCATCCTTTGTCCTTTCCTTTTCCTTTTCCCTGACACTTTCTTTTGAAAGACTAACACTCGTAACATTTCACATCCTTTTGTACCAATTATTTCAACAACAACAACAAAACACCCCTCGACTATGTATATGTTGTCTTTCGGTTACTTGTTTGAGAATCCAAGGGTTTCACACTCTTGAAATAAGTTTAAATTGACAAAAACTGGGTCAATGGAGAGAGGATAATAAAGTCACTTTTCCCTTCCACTTAGAGCTCTCTTCAGAATGAATTCAAAATTATGTGTTGGATGTTGAGTAAATAAAGCTAGGAAGATGGAAAAAGATGACAAGAAGCATATTCTGAACATTGCAAAAGCTATATTAACACAGTAAGAAAAAATAAAAAAGGTAAATGGTTAATTTGATACTTTTAAGGCAACCATAATTATTAATTTTTTTACTGACCTGTCTTCAGCTTTTATTCATCTGCCCATTCACCATAAATTTATTGATTTTCTACTATGAATTAGCAATTAGCAAAGAACCTAGCCCATAAATTGGCCTTCAAAAAATATCCAATGAACTGAACTAAATTGCTTCAGCAATGAAGATGTAAATATAATGAAGACAGCATGATTTCTTGAACTTAAAATCTGGAATGGAGGGTAAGAAGAGGCTTCATTTTTATCAGAGAATGCATTAGGTACTGGAAAAAATTTTAACTTAATCTCTCATTTAATCCTAATAGCTCATACTTTAAAGATAAGAAAAGTGGAGAAGTAAATTACTTAGGAATGCATTGGATGAGGTAGCGGTAAACCCAATCAACAATGGCCTGATACAGAGGAATTTATTTTTTTCACATAACAAGAAGATAGGTGAATTACTGGAGATGAAAAAATAGATTAACAATATCAGGATCTGCATTTCTGTGGACCTTTTGGTCTTTTTTTCCTTCTACAAGAAGGAAAAACATCATGGTTCGTAAGATGCCTACTGCAGTACCAGATATCACATCCACATTCATGACAGGAATGAGGTGACAAGGAGAAGAATGGTGACAGGCATTTCTGTTCCTATTAATGGTAGAGAAAAAACAGGCTTAACATCACACTAAATGTTTTCTATGTGTTATCGTATTTAATTAATTTTCTTCTCTTTGAAACACATCTTTTAGAAGTTCTTTTGTTGAGAATCTGTAGTAATCAAATTTGTTAGTCCCAAATGTCTGAAACCTTACTTATTTAGCATGCACAACTGAACTATAGTTGGACTGGGTATAAAAATAAGTTCAATATTATTTTTCATCAGGATTTCAAAGATATTTCTCCATTGTTTTCTTAGATTCAATGTTGTCAAATAGAAATCTGGTATCATTCAGATTATTGCTCCATTATAGTTAGTATACCTTTTTTACCTGTTATATTTTAAGTTTCTTGCTTTTCCTTACTATGTTGAAGTTTAACAACAGTATTTCTAAGTATGGGCTTACTGTTATTTCAGCTGCTCTACAGTTGGTAGGCTCTATAAATCTGAAAACTTCAGATCGTTTTGGACATTGGGAAATTTGGTTTGTTTTTTTTTTCAAATATTGGCTTTCTTTCATTCTCTTTTATTTTTATACCTGTAGCTCTTATTAAAACGTTTGAAGTTCTTTATCTATGTCCATTTTTTCAATACCCTTATCTCATACTTTTGTCAAAGAATAAACATAAACATTGAGTTTGGTTAAAACAGCAGCTGAAATTTACTTGAATAAGAAGATCAAAGATATGTAGATTGATTGCCAGAGAACAAACATGAGAAAGAGTTTATAAATGAAAAAATAAACACATTTTTATTTTTTAAAAGCAAGACTTACTTTTATGTTCTAGGTTGTTGTTTAGCTAAAACTGTGTGTCCTGGAGCAGACTAACATAGTGGTCAGGAAAATAGCTCAAGTCAAAATATTGTGATCTCATCCATGGAATACTTGTGTATGCTTTCTTATGGGTAGTGGCTACTAATGTCCCTCTGTTGACCTCTTCACCTCAGTTTAGCTAGGACTGTACCATTTGGTTATTATCATTATTATATTATTCCTCACTTTTCATTTCTTGTTCTCTTTGTATAACATTCTGTAAGAATTCCTCAGATCTGCTAGTAAGTTCACTGACTCACTCTATAGCTGGCTCAATGTGCTATTCAGAAATTGAGGGTTGTTTTTCTCAATAGCTGTCAGTAGATAGATTAGACAGACTTACGTGACTGGCAAGCTGGTGTTTGCTGTCAGCCACAAGCTCAGCCTAGGCTGGGAATGAGGGACCTTGACTTCTGTCCATCGGGGCCTCAACAATGGGGCACTTGGGCTTCATCATGCGGTGGTATAGTTCCAAAAGCAAGTGCTCTAAGAGACCCAAGCAGAAGTTGTATTAGCTTTAATGACTTCGCCTTGGAAGTCCTGTAGCACCAATTCTGCCATAGCCATAAGCCTAACCAAATTTAAGGGATGAGTCTAAAGATTCCACCTTTCAGTAGGAGGAGAGTCAAAGTCACATTATAAGAAGAGAATGTGGAACAGGAGATGTGGCCACTTAAGAAAATACAATCTCTCACATTGTCTCTCTTTTTTGACGGTGACCTTCCTGGGATATGTGCGCATCTTCATGTGGGTCACTCATATATCCTGTCCCCTCTTGGTGAGGCAGTCTCATGACAGCAGTTGCTACAGACTCACAGGGAAGATGCTACAAAAGCTCAGAGCCCTTTGCAATGGTATGGTGGCCTCTACTTACTGATCTTGTTCCTGTTCTGCTTTATTTTTTATTTCCATTAAGAAGCCGTCTCCATTTCTAGCAAATAGACAATCCTCTGTGTTGTTTAAGGCTTGGCTATGTATTTCTTTTTATTGTCTTTTTGGTAATGTGGTGTATGAGTGGAAGATTTTAGCATGTCTTTAACCCATCATACTGAACATAATTTACTCAGGTTGGAACTTTTATTTTCCATATTTTATAGTTAAAGAATCGGAGGCTTATAAAGGTTAAGTGACTTGCTGCAGCTTGAGAAATTGGAACCAGTTTGACTCCAAAGTTACTGTGCTCCACTCCCTCCCTCTTAAAAGTTCTTGTTCATGTCCAAAATATTACTACAGATAAATGAGACAGATTTCACCAACCATCCATATAAATCAACCCCATTCCCTTGTAATCAAACTTCATATATGAAGTATTTTATTATCAATAGATATGGCTTATGAAACTTTGATAGCTTGAATCTAGCAGCTTCTTACCCTATGATTTCAAAAGATATATGTTACCATTTGAGATAACAAATTCTTTACCAGGAAAAATTATGATTGTATAACTTGTAACTGGTACTTAATAGGCAGCAGAATCATAGATAACTTTCAAAATAATATTTTATAATAAACCTAAAATTGTGTGCTTAAGACAGGAACAATTAACTTTGTAACCCTCTCTCTCAATAAGATTTCTGATATTTTTCAAACTGTGTCACTCACAGGAGTTGGTTTCTTTCCCTCAAGCCAGTGAGCACGGGTAGACCAGAACCACCCTCAGGGAGTGAGACCATGATGCCTACCCTAAAACAGGATGTTAGCTTTATCATCATTATTTATGGATAACTAATGTTCCTAACACATACTGCTTTAATACAACTTATATTTGAACTTGCATTGAGAATTCTCATTGGAGCTGTCTTTACTATCATATGCTTCAAGTCATATTTATCACTCTTTCTCTCCCATTCTCAGCGTCTTGCAACCTAACATGAAACTCTTGAGTAAGTGCCAGAGCAGGGGTTCCTACATGTGGGGCAGTACAATTGCAAACAAGGCACGAGAAAAAAAATCACACACACGAAAATTTAAAGCCATGGGACTAACATGAGAGTTAATAACTTTTTATTTTGCCAAGTATATTAAAACTTCAAAAAAAATCATTTCCTAACCAAGAGCATTTACACTTTTAAAGATGGGGAAAAACAGGAATCTCATACTTTAAATTTTATGTTTTTAACAGACAGATAATAATTATATATATCTAATGTGTACAACATGTTGTTTCAAAATATGTACACATTTTGGAATGGCTAAATGGAGCTAATTAGTATATGCATTACCTCACATACTTATTTTTTGTGTTTGTGGTGAGAACATGTAAAATTTACTCTATTAGTGATTTTCAAGAATATAACCAATTGTTATTAACTATAAAAATCGTGTTGTACAATAGATCTCCTGAACTTATTCCTCCTAACTGAAATTTTGTATCCTTTGACCAATATCTTTCCCCTGCCCACCCAGCCCCTCATAAGCACTATTCTACTTCTACTTCTATGAGTTCAACTGTTTTAGATTCCACATATAAGTGAGATCATTGCATATTCGTCTTTCTGTGTCTGGCTGATTTCACTTAGCATAATGTCCTCCAGCTTCATCCATCTTGTTGCAAGTGATAGGGCTGTCTTCTTTTTTAAGGCCAAATAGTATTTCATCGTGTATATGTACCACATTTTCTCTATCGATTCATCAGTTGATGGACACTTAGGTTGATTCCATATCTTGGCTACTGTGAATAGTGCTACAATAGAAGTGAGAATGCAGATGTCTCTTTGACATACTGATTTCATTTCCCTTGGCCGTATACCCAGAAGTGGGATTGCTAGATCATATAGTAGTTCCATTTTTAATTTTTTGAGGAATTTCCATACTATTTTCCACAATGGCTGTACTAATTTGCATTCCCACCAATAGTGTGCAAAGTTTCCCTTTTCTCCACACTCTCTCAAACACTTGTTATCTTTCATCTTTTTCATAGTAATCATCCTTATGTTTAGGAAGTGGTATCTCATTGTAGTTTTAATTTGCATTTCTCTAATGATTTATACTTCAAATTTTAAACATGAAAAACCCACCACACAATCCTTTTTTCTTTAATTCTCTCATTTTCCTACAGGAGAAAAACTGCCTTTTGTTTGGGATCTATTGCTTTAGCTAACATGAATACTTGTTGCTCATCTTCTCTTGTTCCAGTGTTACACCAGCGTGAACATCACCTATCAGCTGGCACATCAGTCCCTTTTCATCGTCATGGTGTACCATCCTAGAGGTTGACTTCCTAGTGAGTGAGTCTGCTGTGTCAGCCTACAGTGACCGAATGCAGGACAGCTTTGCTTCACTACCCAGGCAATGCACTCTACTCATGCATGAAACGTGGGGAAGCCAGTCATGTTGGCTGTAAGTACCTGCACAGATTTCAGCCTTCCTCGCATTCAGTAACTCTATGTGCTTTTGTGAGTTGGAAAGGTATATTATATAATCAATGGTCTGTTTAGCCCAAAGGGTTGTTGGTGTGGTTTTGGTATCTACATCCTTCACTATACTTCTCATCCACATAGGTAAAGTTTTCACTGCTATCCACAGAACATCCAAAGTTTTCCTATACTTTGGAGCATAAGAATCTCTGGGAATCTAGAAGGAAGGTTTTCTTTAACCTCCAGTGGGCAGAAGCTAATTATCAAAAGAGAAGAGCCTGAGCTTTCTTAGCAGAAGCATTCATTCCTCCTGGGTGTCAGATACTATGCTGGGGAAACCACAAATAGGTTTCCAATTATAGGACGCTTGGAGAAAGCACACTGACCATACCCAAAGGGAGTGTTGACTTAAATGTTACTCCCAGGGTGAACTGATCCCACTGTTAGCTATTATTCCCAAAAGAGAGATGTTAGTTCTAAATAGGGCACAGCATCAGAAATGTGGGAGGACAGAGCAGGTTGATCATGCTTCCATTGATAATTTTATATTTTCAGTGGAGAATCCATTTCCAGTTGTAGGTTCTTCATTTTTATTTGATCCCATCATTATATTTCATTAGATTGGGGCAGTGCTCCTCAAAGCATATTCCACTAGACCAGACCACTGAAGAAAGAATTCCTTTGCCAAATAAATTTGGGGAAAGATTCATATAGCATTCTTTTCTTAAAGAGTCACAATGCCCATTGGCACAATAAAGGCCATGGAAAACCTGCAATGAAGAAACTTTATACTTACTTTTAACTTGGAATTTCTTTTTGGAAATCAGATTTCAAGACTCTTATAACACTTAATAAATATAGTAGAGCAGGCATCTGCACATTTGGGGAAACCTAGACTGAGGACAAGATCTGCCAGTTATTTCATTTTCACCCAATCTGGAAATGTTCCTATTTCTATTGGTCAATCCACGTGGTAGCAGCAAAGCTAAATTTCTTCCAGGTAGAGTTGTACAGTCTTCACATAGTCCAAGGGGCTACTAGTTTTTTGCTTTTCAGATGCTGCCATTTGACTCATCAGTGAGACTGGCAGCACGCAGCATGTAGCATTATGTGGCATCTTTTACAGTTACTTTACATGGCATAACTATTCTTAGACTTTCATGTGAACTTTATCAAAGGGATGTGAACTACATATAGTGGCAGCCCACACAGCACCAACCATGATGCTTTGCCCATCTTAGCTGCTTTGAACAAAATCACTGAATTGGATCTAATTGTCTTGAAGTTTCCACCCTGAGCAGGTCACTCCTCACCTTTGGGACTAATTCGGCAAGAAGCAATTACAAAGGCTCCCTCTCATCTTTCCCATAAGAGCCCATGAAATTCCACAGCAATTTACTGAGTGGCCATGAAGAGCCAAGCTCTGCTCTGAGCAGTATCCATTCTGCCCTGCTCTAGTAAAGCCATCTCCTTCCCATTGGCAGAGGGACCTCGGCAGTGCCCTTGCTCATTCCTGGTTTATTCACCTTGAATAGTCCCCAAACCTTTGGAGGAGCAGAGAGAGAGAAGAGGAAAATACAAACCAAAAGAGGAAGGGGGCAATACTCTTAAAAGATGTTTTGGAACAGCCATTCCCAATCTTTTGGAGGATGCAGACCCCTTTCTAACATCCAAATATTTCATGGACCTCAGCATGATTGGGGATTTGCTTTGAGTACCTGTTAGCTGAGAAGATGTTGCAGAGAAAACTATGCTAAATTCAGTAATGATTTGAAACAGTTAGGATACTTTCAATGGCAAGACACAGAGATCCAGCCACATGCGGCTTTAACAGTAAGGATATTTATTTTTTTTGTCTCATACAACAGAAAGTCCTGAGGAAGGACTTCATAGAGGGCCGATTCACCAGATCAGTGTGGTCAACATGAGCTAGGGTCTTCCCTGGCGCCACTCTGCATCCTCAGACTGGCAGGACAGCAGCTGTGGCACCCAGCTGCCATGTCCAGACACACATCGGAAAGGTGAGAAAGTCTATCTCTTCCCAAAGTTCTCTCTTAGAGAAAGGAAATTGTCCCAGAAGCCTCCTGGAAACTTTTTCCTCAAGTTTCATTGGCCTAAATATGTTTGCCTCCCCATTCCTAGACTAATCATGAGCAGAGATTAAGATTAGACTGATACAGATCAGGTATATTCATGGATTTGGGAGGGGGGCCAGGTTCCCCCAGGCTCTCAGCTGCAAAGAAAAGGGGTAGATGTCTGGGGAAAAACTGAGATGCTGTTATGAAGAAGGAAGGAATACACATTGGGTAAGTAAACAATATTGCTTATCACATTCTTTAAATGAATTTGTAGCTTACTAAATGCATTTGAAAAACAGAATTGAATAAATATATGTGGGAATATTACATATTTATCTATATAATCGGATGCAGACTATGTGTTGTTAAAATTCTTTCAACTTCAAGTACCATAGCATTTAACTAAAAGTGATTGGAACGATTATAATTTGGTTTTCTTCACACAACGCAGATGCCTGCTGTAGATGGTTACAGGGTTGGTTCAGTGGCTCACCCATGTAAGGACTCTGGATCAGCTTCTCAGTGATTCTCTAGATTTTCTCTTCATAATTACAAATTCACTACTGTTGCTCCACAAACCTTATCCCCACAGGACAACAAGAAGAGAAGGAGAGGGGAGAAGAGGAAAGGAGCACAGGGAAATAGGGAGGGAGGGTATTTCTCTTCAAAGATGCTGTTAGTCTGGGAGTTTCCAAATACAGAGCCTGAGACAAAGACTTGTATACAGATAATTGATTAGGGAATGTGAGTCCGTAATAAAGAATAGGAGTTTAGGGCTGGGTACCGTGGCTCATGCCTGTAATCCTAGCACTTTGGGAGGTTGTGGCATGAGGATCACTTGTGGCCAGGAGTTCAAGACCAGCCTGAGCAACACAGCAAGACTCTGTCTCTACAAAAAATAAAAAAATTAGTCAGGTGTGGTGGCACACACCTGTAGTCCCAGCTACTCGGGAGGCTGAGGCAGGAGGATCACTTGAGCTCAAGAGTTTGAGGTTGCAGTGAGCTAGGCTGACGCCACGGCACTCTAGCCTGGGGGACAAAGTGAGACCCTGTCTCAAAAAAAAAAAAAAAAGAATAGAAGTTTAGGATACAGGCAATGAAGCAAGGATGGAAGGAAAGCCAATAACAGAGATACTGGTATTCAAACCTATTGGGACTTTCTGTGGAGCCTTATGAAAGGCATCTCATAAATGTCCACTTAGAAGATAAAAGGGGAAAGAACTGATCACTGCAGACCTCCCTGTGGTCAAGGTTTGCCTCAGAGGCACTAAGTTCGTCCACACTACCAGGTTATGCTTTAATAAGGGCAGAGAATAGGGTTCTGGTGGATTTATAGGGCTGCAGCACCAGAGAAGCCTTAGGACAGGAAGTGAGAAATGCACTCTCCGGGCCTAGGTGGGCCCTATCAGGCTACACTGGTGCAGACAGGCACTGGCTTGCATAGAGCTGGTTGCCCCACCACAGGGGCCAAGAGGATTGTGAAGTGATATACCAGCGGTGTCCAGTACAGTTTCTCTTTTTCATGAGGGAAGAAAACTATTCCTAAAGCCCTCAGCAGATACCCGCTTATGTGATGTCTCATGGTCTCAGTGTCCACAACTGTGTGTCATGCTCACCCATAAATTTAAAGGAGCCTATGAATGTATGCATTTGCCATTTATAGCCACTAGAGTAAAAGGTGAGCTTTGCCAGCAAGAAACAAGAGGGTAGTATGTATGTCTTGATCGGTGTAAGGTATGCTTATAAACTTCTTGTTAAAGTTCTGTGTCCAAGGAAAGGAGAAGAAAGTCATCAGATAATGTGGCAGAGACTGCTTGCCAGTTGTTCCACAGCATCTTCTCTTCTCTTCTTCCACAGTCACAACATATTTGGAACAACACATGTCTACCCAAAACAAAGACCATAATTCCCAGCCTCCTTCACAGCCAGGCAGGCCATGTTATTCAGGTCTACACAATGAAATTGAGCAGATGTAATATGTGCAACTTAGGGGTGAGAGTCAAAAGGCTATTTGGGGCCATAGTAAGGAAGAGGAATAATGAGGAAATAATAACACTTTATTCTGTTCCTACTTTGTTCCAAGCTGGGTCTGTTGCTTAGATGATATTTCATTTTTGATTCTCTTGTTAACCTGTAGGGAAGGCATTATTATTTCCATTTTATAGCTGAGACATCTGAAGCTCAAATACACATTTGAAATTGACATTAAAGATAGTAGGGGTCATGTAAGAGTGGCAAGATTATTTCGCTTTGTAACTGTCCCTGTGTTTCAACATATTTCCTTCTCCCCTCCTCTCTCACAGGCGTCCTGAGGGTCTTTTCGCCTCCCCTATCCACTCCCATGGTTGTCAGAGTCAGTCACTCCCTTGGGGAGCAAGCCTCAAGGCAAAAGATTGGGGTGCCTGCTTGCCCAGAGATTTTTTTTCCACTACCCAAAACAAGGTTAGACTCAGCAGGAAAAAAGAGAGGAGAGTGGGGCAATTGAGATGCTTGAGAGGAAAATGAAAATTCAGTTCTACTGGAGGGTGGGATTAGCGGAGTCTTTGCATGTCAATGACTAGGGAGCTGGGAGCAAGCTGAATCATGCTCAGTGCCACCGACCTGAGGACACTGCCAGGTCCTCTGCACCCCAGTGGGCCCACCATCTACATAAAACCCACCACCTAACAGTCCTAATACCTTGGGGTGGCAGATGGCCAGAAGGGAAATGCTCTCTCCTAACCACAGAGGTACTGGGGAAAACCAGTTAGCTATTTCTCTACGAGCCAAAAGCGCAGTGGATACCACATCCACATTACGAAGGGTATCTTAGCACAGGAGCACCATGTGGAGTGTTAAGTTAAGTTTTAAAATAGATATCTGACAATTGTATAGAGTAGTGGGAAGCTCTTGTCAGTTCAAGCATGAAGTGACAAAAGCTAAAGATGAGAAAGAAAAAGGAGGGATGAATGGGTGGACAGTAGGGCTGGCGGTATAAGGAAGACAGGTAGCCAAAGGCACGGCCTTTCCATTCTAGACATCTGGGGATGTACTTACTATTCCAAGATAGTTACAGGCAGAAGCTCAGCACAGCTGTCTCCTATTCCTCCTGGAATGTAAAACTGAGGAATATTTTGTAAAGGAAAGTCGGGCCATAAGATGGTACATTAAGGAGACAGCATAGGCTGCTTGTCTTTTGCCCCAGGACAAGAGAAATCCGTGCTCATCTCTAGGCAGTAAGGATGAAGTCTTTGCAAAAGACGTGTTAACATAAAGAGTCATGCTCTAGAGCAGGGAGAAGAGAGAGGAATGGTGTGGTAGTGTACAGGGAACTTTGGAGAAAAGAGGGCACCTCTTCCTTTGAGACTGAGAGAGAGAGAAAAGACGAAGAAGAAACAGTCACGTTCGGGGATGAAGAGGGGCAAAGAGGGACCTCACTGGCGAAATGGCTAAAATTGGATGGATCTTTAGTGCAGCCCCACTGAAAGGAGCACAGTCAGAACAATAAATGGAAAAAGAACTGCTAAGCAGACACGGGCAGCTGGCACAGGACTGGCAAAGCCAGCACAATCTCAGGACACAGGTTGTGGCCCCAGGAGAGGAGCTGTCCCCAATCCCACTGGAGCCAGCACCGTGTTTCCCCAGCAGCTGTAAAGGGAGAGCAGAGTCTACTATCCCACGATCATTACAGAGAGAAACTCAGCACAGCTCATTCCTATTCCTCCTGGATTGCAAAACTAAGGGATTATTTATACAGGAAGCAGATGCCAGCCCAAATAAACTGGCTAGTAAAAATAATCACAATTTTACTATATTAAAGTATGTGAAAATAGAGTATAGCTGAACAGAAAATCCATAAAAAGAAGATTCAGATGTGCATACCAAAAGAGCTTCAGCTTCTACACGTAAAAGCCTAGCTGTGGTTGTATAAATTCAGCTAAGTTCAATGCCAGACAAAACCTGAGGTGGGGAAGATAGGAAGTTTCACGATCACATAGGAAGCTTTTGGCTGTACCAACAAAAAACCTAACCAGGAAAGACTTAAACAATAAGAAAAATGAGTTATTTCACACATCAACAAGTTTCAAAGTTGGGTTCCAAAGTTGGTTAATTCAGCAACTCTACAAAGTCATCAAGAAACTAGATCCTCCCCCATTTACTAATCTCCATGTCCTCATTTTACTGGCGTGCCCTCTTAAGCCAGTTCCCCCCATGGTCTCAAGGGGGCCATCCTAGTTTCAGTGGTGAAGTGGTGACATGCAGAAAACCTCCAAAAATAGGAAAACAGGATCATTTCCTGTCGTGCAACACTTTTGATGAGCAAGGAAAACTTTTCTCAGAGCTTCACCCCAGAGCAGACTTCTGTTCATTGGCCAGATTGGGTCACATGCCCACCTTTAAATCAATCACTGGCAAGCAGATGGAGAGTTTATTATCGACTTAATTGAGCAACCCCTGGGAACTGGATAGTGAAAAAATCAAGGTCCTATTATCAAGGAAGAATATGACTGTTGGTTGGGCAGTCAGCATTGCCTGTCACCAATTTTGTGTTAGCAAGTCAGAGAATCGTGATAGAATGGTTCACAAATGAGGAAGGAGTTCTATGCCATCAACCAGGGCCACAAAGGAATTTCAAGGTATCTGACATAGTTACTCAGCTCAAATCCATTTGCACATATCCAAAAAACATGCTTTCCATTTAGATATCTTTAATCAAGTGTTTCAGCAGTGTAGCCTGGCAGAGTAGGATCAGACAAACTAGCTACCTATCCTGGGCCCATGATATGCACATATATAAGTGACCTTGGCCAAGCCATTCCAAGGTAGCTTCCTTCTCTCATAATCTTGTGTCTACTGTCGAGATTAATAAACAAAGAATCCCAGTGTATAATAAGTACTATGAAATACAAGGATTGTGATTATCTTCTAAATTATAATCCAAGAATTATAAATGGACTGCCCTGATTTATAGTCTAGGCTAATCGTTGCTAAAATTATTCTACTGAATTTAGCTGTTAAATATAGGTTGATAAGAAAATCAATCCACTCTAGCATCATAAGTACAAACCTAAAAGTATTTTTAGCAAAGAACCACTGAAATATATATGCTGTTAAAACCATAATAATAGATCAAAATAAGTCCTCATCAGCAGACCAGACATTCTGCTTTCTGATAAAAGTAAGAATTTAGAGGAATTTATTGAAATAAGTGTCACATTAGCAGAGACATTGCAAATTGCTTACCCAGAATAAATAAGGACAGCAAATAAATACAGAGTAACTTCCAATTTCTTTCTCAATCCAGCTATATAGCAGTCTCATTCTGAACTTTATAAAGTCCCACTTTCAATCTCACTTCTCATCTCTAAAACATACTGTTTTGCTTCTGATACATTGACAGTCCCTCATTCTGACATCCAATGCCATTGGGATCTAGTCCATCTTACCTTTCACTCTTTTTCCAGTTCACATGAGTCTTTTATCCCATCTCTATACCTGCCCCAATGCAAATACCTTCCCATCTCAACAGTCTCCATCCCTCCCCTCAGCCTATGTGATCCTTTCCTATTTTCATGACAGAAGAGTGGCAAGGACCTTGCTCAAGGCAGCCTTCTGTGAAGATCCAGCCCTCCATGATCCACACAATTCTCCTCTGCCTCCTAAACCACATTTAGGTTTCATCCAAGTCCACACAGGCTTATTCTGAGGCAGTCGGGAGAGCAACAGTGAGGGCTCTTGAGTGGCACAACATCTGAGGTCAAAGCCTGGATCCACCACTTATTAACTCTGTGACTTTGCGCAAGTCCTATGTAAACCTTTTGGGCCTCAGTTTCCTCATCTTCAAAATGGGGATAATAATAGATCTCTCCACCAAGGTTTATTACATATTCAATAAAATAATTCATGTAAAAAGTATATGCATAGTACCTGGAACATGGTATGAGCAAAGAAGAATTCAATAACTGTTGGCTGCTGTATGCTACAATTGCCTGCTCTCAAGTTGCAGTCTTGCCTCACTGGTCCATCTGAAATCCCTGTGGACAATGACCAGGAAGGACAGATCCCTTGCCCTGCCCAATGCTTTCATCAAGTCCTGCGGGGCCCTCACCACCTTGGCCAAGGAGGCTTTGCCAGATTTGAATCATGACTGAACTTTTGCTCATGCTCTCACTAATAACCCATACTAGACTCACAGATGCCAGTTCTGCCAGATCTCTAGGCTAGGGCTGGTTCAGACACAGCTGTTCCCTTGTATGTTTTCAGGGAGAGTTCTAGTAAGGGTAGAAAAGCACATACAACTTCTCAGAGGGCAGGACTGCCATAGGACAGCATTGGGGCACTGGTTCCCACAGGGTGGGGAGAAAAAATGCTAAGAGATAAGACGGTGGGGCGCTCAGAAAGTTAAAGGCAGAGGATCAGAGCCAAGCGGAGCAGCAAAAGTGAAGGCAGGAGGGATTCCTGCACACCAAAAACATGAGGAATAAAGCCTGAAAGGGGAAAAGAGGACACAAGAAATTGCAGCTCCAACATGGGAGGGAATTGAAAGGAGACCCCAAGGCCCCAGGCAGGGAAGCAATCATTCCAGATTGGAGCAGTAGGAGTCAAGAGGCTCAGGTTGGGGACCGTCGTTGTCATGCCACATCTCCAACCTGATGGAAACACTGGAAAAATACTCTGCAACAAAACATAGAAGTAAAGTGAGGAAGGGAAAGATGTGAGAAAGAGTAAATGGGTAAGTCTACCCAGAAAGAAAAGGCCTCCATGAAAGAGCCTGAAATGGTAGATTACCTTGTAGTGGACACCGGGTCATCTCTCAGCCATGCTTGAACAAAGCAGTTTTTGGAACACCTGTTCTCACACGGATTGTTTCTTGTTGATCAGCCTGAAGACACCTTGTGACTTGCAAACAAGCCAGGGTGCCTTGACCCGCAAACGGGAAAGAGCAAAGGAGGAGATGCAAACATCAACTCCCTGAGGCAGAGCGGTGAGAACCAGTCCATGCTGAGACGAAAACATTCTGAGAACAGAAAATAGCGGTGGGAAAAGTTGGAGTAGACTGGGACAGATGCCAAAAGAATAGTGTTAAAAATAAAGACGCTGCAGGCGAGGGGTGCTGCAGTCTTGTACTGTCTTTGTGTGTTTGTCGTTTGTCTTCTGCGTTCATTTCTCCTCCCCAAGTGGGGCCACAACATACCTGACATGACTGACCTTGTGGAAAGCTATGTGAGAGGGTTTGGGAAGGTATGGAGAGAATTGGTAACAGCTACAAAGCAAATCAAGTAGTGGGAAATGGGGCAATTATTAGAAAGTAGGCAAGGAAAATTGTCATAATACATGACAATGCTCAACTGTGAATATTTGCATAGGTATAATAATGTAAACCCTGTTAACTTAACAAAAAAAACTAATAGAACTACATTGGGAGGGTGGAGGAGGGAGGGGTCGGAGAACTAATGATGTTCTCTGCACTATTCTGTCAAGAGCTAGCTGTCATAATGCAAGGAGGAAGTGAAGTCAGTGAGTGGGATTTAGAGTTAGGGTGTTTTGCTACCTAGAAAGCTCTTCCTAGTCTGCTATCTAGTTGGAGCTTGTGGCAGCAGGCAGCCCCAGCATGGCCCCCAGTGGTCCCTCCTTGTGGTATTCACACCCGTGTGTAGTCCCCTCCCACATGGTGCCAGGCTTCTATCTGGGTCCAGGCTTGTTCACTCTCAAACCACTTGCATAACTGGAATTGAGCTACTATGTTGAGAACAGTCTTTAGGGAAAGGCCCAAAGGTCCATGTGGTGAGAAACTGAGGCCTCTTGCCAATAGCCACGTAAGTGAACTTGGAAACAGATCCTCCAGCTCAGTCAAGCCTTCCAATGACTACAGCCCTAGTGACATTGTGATTTCTTCCCTCATAAGAGACCCTGTGTCAAAATCTCCCAGCTAAACCACTCCTGAATTCTTAACCCTCAGAAACCATATGAGATAATAAATATTTGTTGTTTTAAACCACTAAGTGCTAGGGCAATTTATTACACAGCAATAGATAACCAATACAGGGCCTGACGAGCAACCAGTGGACTATTATTATCCCCATTTTGCAGGAAAAAAAGTGGAGACTAAGAGAAGTTAGTACAATAATTTGCCCAGAGTCTCACAGTAATTGGCAGCCTTAAGTCTTGAACTCCATTTTTATAGTTTTTTCTGCTCACTCAGCAAATATTTCCACTGACTTTCTTATTTATTAAAATGCTACATGTTATTGCTCTTCAGGAAATATAAAAATGGTGCTTTAAAGAAACAACAGGTACATGAAAATAAGCATGCATAATGTAGCACCTTTTGGAACTGCTAACTACCCTAATATTTCCTACTATTTAAGCTGGGGGCAGAGGCAGGTACCCTACACAAAAAAGGAACTGTTGTTCTGATCCTTGACTGGGGCTTGCTGCCAGAGTTTGGTCTTATCCTCTGCAGTGAATAATTTGTGATAAAACTGGCAAGACAATGTATGCTCCAATAACTTGGCCGATTGCATAAGGCAAACACAGGGCTTTAAAGAGTATTGTTTATGATAAAAGCTGACCAAGGATTCTTACGTTAGAAGAATGGGGGTGGGGAAGCCGTAATGTATGTGAAACACCTGAATACAATAAAATTCAAGGCAGAGGCATACAATGTTGACATTCTTCTGGCCTTTATTCTTAGAAACAAAATGTGTCTTTCTTATTCTTAAGATCACTGGCATTTTTTTTAATCCTAAGAAACCTCATTTGTTCATTCCTGAATCCTCTATTTCTCAGGCTGAGATATTCAAGTTGCCTAAATGTGGACTCAGTTTCTCCAGAAAGGGCCAACTAAGAGGTTAGGACTCCGCACAAGGAAGTAGAACTCTACTTGGTAGGAAGTGAAAAAAGTAAGTCAGGGATGCAGCAGGCTGCGAAAGTCTACTAGGTGTAGCTGGACATATCATCCTTGTTTTATTACTTGGCTTCCTGAGGAAAGGGAGACTGTAAGAGGAGTTCCAAGCATTTAGCAGGGGTGTCCTTGATCTTTAGGGGATGGTCAAAAAGCTGACCCCAGGGCCAATAAAAAAAAATCTGTCAATTTTAAAAGTTTCTGGCCCATGGTTAGAAGTAAGATTCCTCCGTAAGTAGAGAGTTTGATAACCAATATTTTCTTATGTGTGATTGCTGGGATATTGTTAAATAATTTTAGTGTATCTCATTCCAATGACTTCTCAGTACATTTAGAATAAAACCCAAACTCCTTATGGGGTCTACAATGCCCTGGATAATCTGGACCCTGCCAACCTCACCCAGCTTTTTCCTTATACTTTCCCCAAGATCATGGCCAGACTTCTGTCACGATGGCTCTTTAAAGCCATCAGGTGCCCTCAGCTGGTCTTCTCCAGGCAGTGGAATTTCCTTCTCCTCCTGCCTGGAATGATCCCCTACCCTGTTCCTCCTTCCTTCATAAGGCTGGCTGCTTCCTGTGTTCAAGTCTCTGACCAACCATGTAAATTAGAACACTGCCTTCCTTTCCCCACCCCCCCAACCCCATCTCATCACCTTGATTTACATCTTAGCACTTACCACTATTGGAATATATAATTCCTTATGTTTAATGATAAAGTAATATAATCTGACAAATTGTTGAGCAGTTTCTATATTCCTAGCACTGTTCTAAGGACGTTTCTCATATTAAATCATTTAGTCCTGATAATAATTCAATATACCTGTATTACAGGTTAGGAAGCCAGGACACAGACAGGTTAAGTACCTTGCTTGAAGTGACACACTGTCTTATGGCAGAGCCAGGAATTACCCCAGGAATTTGTTTGTTGTCTGTTACCATTATTAATCATCCTTATTACAGCCCAATGGGAGGACAGACACTAAACAAGAGAAAGACCATTGTAGATCTTGTTTTCCTGTATCTTGGGATCTAACAGATGCCTGGCACATAGTAGGTGCTCCATAAATAGCTGTTGAATTAATGAGTGAATAAGAAGATTTCACAGCTGTATTCCTGCTCCCACACCCTCCATTTTCTGGAAGATGAGTGTAATGTATTGCAATCCTCTATTAAACTTGCACCCGTGTGGGTGAGTCACATGATCTCTGCTATAAATAGACTCAAGTTAAACTAGTCATGTTAAGGTAGTTTGAAGCACCAAAAAGTCTTACCTGGGCGCGCTTGGAGAGTTGAGAAAGACGTGTCCTTCAGCCCAGCCCAGCTGGCTAAACAGTTCAGCGAGGGCAAACGGTTTCTGTCTCAGGCGCTTCCGGTGTCTGTCTTGGGTTTTGTTCGGTTTCTCTTTGTCTCTTGGCATAAGCAGTGCCCTCCTGTACTTTCTTGGCTGCGAGGGACACGTGAATTTTACACAGGCTGGGTTCTGGAGAGAAGATCCAGAGCAATTACCAGCAAATGCATTAATAAGACAAGAGCTCTGGATTCTTCTGAGTACTCTCTAGAGACGGGATATATGACCTCTCTGAATTTTAAAATAGAAAACGGGGGAGGGGACCAGGGGTACTACATATTAAAATTTTTAGTAATAAAAGAAAAATTAAAAGTTCATGATTTAGCTAAAGTACATTATTTCCCAAGATCAATTTATCACCCCAATGGCTCTTGGGTTGTTGGTGCTCAGCGGTGGTCCTGATTAAAGCTCTTGTCGCTAAACACCTGAGTGCGCTGGAGCTCATACTCCCAGCAGTGAGCTGGAGCCTGAGCTGCGCGCAGGCTCCCAGTAACAGGCACCTGCGACTTTGCTCACTGGAATTCCTGAGGGTCCCCAGTGAGCGAGCAGGACTGGTGCCCATCGAGTCTCCCGCATCCCGCCTGTCTGCACAGCAGGTGACTCTCCTGGCCTCTTCTGAAAGACCCTAGGGATGCAGGGTGCAAGGCCTGTTCCCCTCTTTCTTTCTGCCCGCAACTGCGTCCTCCATGTCACTTCTTTGCACTGTCCTCTCAGCACTCAGCCACTTCCCAGTCCCAGAGGCCTCGAAGCAGTGACCTTTACCCACCAGAGAGGAGGCGGTGGTGGCCAGAGGGCAGGGCAGAGCATGGAGGATAGGCAGGTGGGTACAAGCCTCCCAGTCCCAGATTTCAGCAGCTGCGAGTTGGAGAAAGGCCTGTCTGGAAAGGTTACCTGGGCCCGGGCAGAAGGAAACTTTCTTCTTCTTTTTTATTCTTCTTCTCTGCTCTTGGAGTTGTGTGGACATTTGGCACCCAAAGATAATACGCAGCCATCGTCCCAGAGGAGCTCGAAGTCTGGTGGACTGCGCGGACTGCAAAACGGCTCCACGCGAGGCTGGGGAAAGGGGCTTGAAATGGAGATGTGAGAGAGCTTAGAAGGGATCAGATCCCAGCCCAGGAAACAAAAAGCCTCCCCAGAGGTGGTGGTAACCTGGAACTGGTACCTGAGGAACGTAAAAGAGTTGGAGGAAAGAAGAGGGGAAATACTCCCTGCAAAGGGCCAGAGCTGGAAAAGAGGAAGGTGCATCCCGGACTCTGTGCACGGTGGAGGGAAGCAGAAGGCAGGCGGGAAGAGAAGCGGATAGGGTCATGATTTCTGAGGTTTCTTCCTACACTTCTGTGGGAACAGCGACGGATCGCTGACAGAATCCCTGGGCTTAGATCAGGGCTTTGGACACTTGGCTAAGGCCAGCACGTGGCAAGCCTTGAGTAACTGCGTGCTGAGTGTGTGCACAATTTCTCCAGGCAAATGTAGAAGCGGAAAGACCTCATCCAAGGGATGTCTCCATCCCTGGAGAGTGGACTGCTAGCCTGAGGCCCAAACTTTACACTGAGCGTTCAGGCAACCTCTGTCATAATGTCTGTTCCAGCGGTGATCCAAGTTGCTAATTCTCCCCAGGGTCCACCTCTCCCGGGCATGCTGCCCAGTGGTCTAGGCTTGTCAGGAAGACATAGGGCAGAGGGACAACGCAGCGCACTAAAGGCACTGGCTGGAGACCGCACTAGGCCAGACCTCAAGATCACGGGTACTCCTGCGCCGCGCCCAGCTCTAAAGAGTCCCGAATAAGCCGGTGGACACCCGGTACTGCGTAAGGGGAGTGCGCGGCTGCGCGGTTCGTCTAGGAGACAAGCGAACGCAAGGCCTGGCAGGTGCGGCCCTCAACCCTGCGTTCCCTCCCAGCGCCGAGTTCATATTTTAAGGGCAAGACTCAGCGTAGATGCTGGCGCCCTCCTGGGTCCGAGCAGCCTCAACCTACGACTCCGGGAACCCCTCCCTGGAGGTCGAATGGCTCCTTGACCACAAACTGCCGCACCCTTCTCTTCGTCGTAAACCCTTCGTATTAATCCGCTCTGGATTGCGAACAGCTTTTGAATTGCGCGCTAGGAATGAACGCGAGAGGTTTGGAGAGGAGCGCGGGCTGTAGGAGGGGGAAGTATGAGGAATGGAAGAAAGGTACTCACTTGCCCTGAACTGCCTTAGGGCAACTGGAGTGGGTTTGCCTAGAGGCTGAGAGGAGAGAAAGGGTATAGGACCCTGTGCCAGATCCTCTCCTGCAGTTTCCAAGAAGTTGGTTTGTATTAACCCAAACCTACGGATTGTGGATTTGGTGTCCCCTGAAAGTTCCGGAATGAGAGATTGGCGGGTCCCCACTGGACGTTGGACCTCTCTGAAGATATCAGCATTTCTCTCATTCCTTCCCAAAGCCGTTGGGATCGCCAGGTAAATTAGAATCGCGTGGCCCCTGAACCCCCATCCTTGGCAAGCTCTGAGTGTAGCGCACCGCTGGTCAGACCTGAGTAGGGATTGCCTGCGACACTTGGAAACCCTCCCCCTACTGGGCTGAAAAGTGCTCCTACTTCCTGAGACCCCAAGCTAAGTGACACTTTCTGCAGAGATAACAAAGTAACAGGGCCAGACCAAGGCTCCTGGGGGGAGGCCGGACTGAGGCTAAGAAGGAATGTAAAGGCTGTGCACCTGCTCGCCAACCTGCGCGGAGGTGGCGCCCTGGCTAAGCAAATCAAGAGCAGAATGGTTCTTCCAGTGCCGTTTATGTGCATGGCGAGGTTCAATGGCTCCAATAGTTTTGTCAAGTGTTCCACGTTTGGCTGCAGCACCATCAAGTCCTCAGACATGATGCCGCGTGGGGTGGGAAAAAAAATTATGGGTTTTCAAATCCTGTACACGAGGCATCACCACTTTCCTCCCAGAGTGACTTTTGGCAAATCACCTTGCCTTTCTCAACCTCAGTTGCCCAATCTGTAAAATGGGGATAGTGCCCACCTCTCTGAAGAGAGCGCTAAGGGTGAGAAATTCCATGTGTCTTTCTAATTGTAGGAAGGAAAAGCAAAAGCTTCTCCTCCAACTCGCTACAATACATGTAGAGAAAGACCCTTCCTTCCTGCCTCTTGGCTCTCTGCCACTTTCCCCTATTCCCGTCCCCTCCAAGCCCACCGAGCGGTGCACATTTCTGGTCAGTCCTTCTGAGAGGGGCTGGTGCAAAAGCCAATAAGCCTGGAACACGCGCAGGTCCCGCCGGGCCAGGGACAATGGTTTCCATTTAATAAATATTTCCCCAAAGGGCATTTCACACCGGGCAGGCAATTATTCAAAAGAAACAGGCGTGCTGGGCGGGTTATTTCTTATTTTGTCCTCTTTACCCGAAGAATGCTCAATCTGATGCAAGAAACGGAGTCTCGCAGCCTCGCTGGGTGGGAAGAGGCACCCAGGGACAAACTGACCCTGGTTGCTGCTGCAGCCTGAGTCTTCGCTCTAGGGTGGCTGCAGAAGGGGCACTAGGAAGGCCGCCACGCCTGGCCTCCAGGCTGTCCTTACGGTTTGGACAGTTGTGGAGTAAAAGTTGGAGGTTTAAAAATATTAAATAATAACAACATAAATAGGAACCGTGATGGAAATCCCACCGCCACCCCCCTCATCCCCGCCCCAAAAGTGAAAAGCAGGTCCTGGTGCTCTTAAGGGCTCACCAACTAGGGTTTGAAATCTCTGCGTTGCTGGACGTGAGGCCTTCAGGCATCAGCATCGGATCAGAGTGCACTGCTCAGCCACCCGGGAGCCCAGAGCGACCTTCAGGCGCCGCATCCTGGGGAAGGGGTGGAGGCTGCAGGGGCGTCCTGGGAGCACCCCACCAAAGGACCACCTAGGGTCTGCTCTGGTGCAAAAAGTTTATTTGGCTTTTTTGCCCTGAGTTTGATATATTCTATTATTCTTTCAAGGATCTTTGACAAGGGGGGAGAGTGCTGTCCTTGTATTTCGTGATAAGGCTGTCCTATTTATCAGCAGGAGCTCTCGTCTGGTTCCCTTTGCTGCCCCTTCCCTGGGCCTTCGTATTCGAAGCCCTAATTCTCTCTTTCACCACCGGGAAAGAAAACAGGAGGCACGAAGAGTTTTATTTGTTGATAGTGCCAGAGACAATGTGGAATCCAAGTCCCCAGTCCTGAGCTAGCAGCTCCGTTCTCTCGCTCTCTCTGCCTTCTCTGTCCCTCACACCTCTCCCCGCCCCCGCCAGTCGCTCTCTCTGTTTCCTCCACCGGCGCGTTGGCAGGTGCGCCCCCTCGTCTTCTCTGCTGCTGATTGGCGCCCAGGTTGGGGAGTCGCCGCCCCGCGCTTATGTCAGAGTGCGTGCCGTCCCGGCCCACCTCGCCTTTGAACTTCGCCGCTTTTGGCTCTGGTTCACCAGCCTCCCCGCATTCTCAGCCAGGTGCAGCGCTAGGCAAGGCAGCCCTGGGAAAGCCACTGGAGGGGGGAGCCACGGCCGGAGACGCAAGAGGAGAAAAGGGAAAGAGTGAAGGCAAAGGTGGAGAGGGGGAAAGGAGGAGCTTCTTTCCCTCGCCAGAAAAATTACCTGGCTACTTAATCCCTGAGACGCTGATACTTGGGCCCCTGCCTCTGTTGCTCAAAGCCCCCCGCCGATCTCCTCCCCCGCCCTTCCTGCCCTTTCTAGCCCCCCAGGGGCTGCCTGGGTGGTGGGACTGGCATGATCAGCTGAACTTTGCGGGGTCAGCTCTTCTCTCTGGCTTCCCCTCAGTGGCTTCCAGGCGAGGGGAGCGCAGAGCTCCAGCTCAGGACAGACAGACGGCCAACCGCGCCCAGGCTCGCCTGCAGAACCCCTGCATCCCCCACCCCCGCCCACCTAGCCTCCGGGACCATGTCCAAACCTTCAGACCACATCAAGCGGCCCATGAACGCCTTCATGGTATGGTCCCGGGGCCAGCGACGCAAGATGGCCCAGGAAAATCCCAAGATGCACAACTCGGAGATCAGCAAACGCCTAGGCGCAGAATGGAAGCTTCTGTCCGAGGCAGAGAAGCGGCCATACATCGACGAAGCCAAGCGGCTACGAGCCCAGCACATGAAGGAGCACCCTGACTACAAGTACCGGCCGCGGCGCAAGCCCAAGAACCTGCTCAAGAAGGACAGGTATGTCTTCCCCCTGCCCTACCTGGGCGACACGGACCCGCTCAAGGCGGCTGGCCTGCCCGTGGGGGCCTCCGACGGCCTCCTGAGCGCGCCCGAGAAAGCCCGGGCCTTCTTGCCGCCGGCCTCGGCGCCCTACTCCCTGCTGGACCCCGCGCAGTTTAGCTCAAGCGCCATCCAGAAGATGGGTGAAGTGCCCCACACCTTGGCCACCGGCGCGCTGCCCTACGCGTCCACCCTGGGCTACCAGAACGGCGCCTTCGGCAGCCTCAGCTGCCCCAGCCAGCACACGCACACGCACCCGTCCCCCACCAACCCGGGCTACGTGGTGCCCTGTAACTGTACCGCCTGGTCTGCCTCTACCCTGCAGCCCCCCGTCGCCTACATCCTCTTCCCAGGCATGACCAAGACTGGCATAGACCCTTATTCGTCAGCCCACGCCACCGCCATGTAACCCCCAGCCTGGCCCGGACTTGAAGGGTGGCCTGGAAGTGGGGGTATACACCCTGTCCTCTGCGCCTAGCCCTGGCATGCAGACGCCTCCGGGTCAGCCCTGCTGCTGTCCCTTACACCACCCCAGACTTTTCTTCTCTCTTCCCAGGGGGAAGGGAGGGGCGTTCTCCCGGACCCAAGGCGCAGACAGGTGCCAGAAACTTGCAAAGGTTATGACAGCTACAGAGCTGCCCCTATCCGACTTTCCCAAAACAAATCTCCAGCTGTACCCACTTTGGACAAAAAAGTAGGCATTTTTGCTTTATTTATGTCCCCTTCACTCTCCTTGGATAGGCTTTGGACTCTGAACTCCCAGATCCTGATATTATATCTAGAATATGCATATATATTTTCTTTTGGCCCCTGGAAAAAAAGAGCTGTGTCTCTGTGTTTTGCCATCAGACACAACTAGGCGCCATTTGCTCTTCATGTGTGTGGGGGGAAAGGTTTTAAAGTTTTAAACTACAGAAAGGGAAACATTTCTATTTAAAACCATACTATGATAGTGTTTGCTTCTTTAAAAGGAAAACAAAAAGGACCCACATGTTTATTTACTTTGTATAAAGCAGTGCTCCTAGAGACCTAAGTTTACTTTTAGACAGAATGTCGGATTATGAAGTCAGGAAGTAGAAAGTAAACAAAAAATTAAAAGAATAAAAACATCCTAAATGGTCGTAAATGTTTGGACGATGTCTTGGAAATGTACTTAGAAGGATTTTACCTCCTTACTCTGTTCATTTGTTGAACAAAGACATTTTGAATAAAGACAATCTGTCATTGCAAAAAAAGTAACCTTTGATGTGCATAAAATCTGAAGTCAGGAGGCCAGGTCCTCTGGGCTGGGAAGTTGGGTTGCTGGGAGGATGAGAGTGTATAGGGCAGCTCTAGTAGTGAGGGCTAGCGGCTGTCCTGCGTTGGCCCAGCTTGGTGGTCTGCGGGTGGGGTACAGAGGGGCTGGAGTCTGGGATCTGTCGGGATCCCACCCTGCAGACCTGCTTTCTGCCTTTAGAGGCTAGACAAAGGTATCTGTCCCCGGGTCATCACTCTTTTTGCACCTTCTTCACAAAGGGGTCAGACCACTTCAAGGAGCAAATGAACTAAGACAAAGACCCCTCCAGACCTATGAGATCTGGGTGCGTTTACTTTTTTAAAACCAAATTTCAAAGGGAATGGGGAGAAGCGTGGAATCTCCTGGAAACCAGTTGCGCACGGAGCACTGCATCCTGCGATGGGTGTTTAAGTTCAAAGCATGGGGGAACACGGGTGGAATCTTTTATTCTTTTTTTTTTTTTTTTTTTTTTTTTTTGGTTTTTTTTGGTGTTTGGAAACACGGCCGGTGGCGCCGCTGGGGGTTTGGGGCTCAATACTGGTTCCTAAGTTAAAAAATAAAACTGTAAGAAATGCAGAAAAACGTGTCCTAGGTCCACCCGCCACAGACTCTAGAAGACTTTTTACTAAGACGCTGCAAGAGCAAAGGGAAAAGGAAGGCGACATTGTCATGGCTTAGGCAAGGAGTTGGGAAAAAATCATAAAAATTAAATGATTCGCAGCCCACGGTGTTTAACAAACAAGGAAAAGAACCCTTTGCTTTCCCCTCTGGGTGAATGTTTGCTTAAAGAGTACTCTGGTTTTCTTGAGGAGAAAGGACCCTCTGATGCCAGCCAACACAACTCTTTGGAATTGTTCTCAAAATCGAAGGGTGCTCCCCATACCACCCCCGTCTCCGAGGCTCACCCCCAAAGCCGCCCTCACGCGTGTTTTTCCGTTAAGTCGCGTGCTTTTCACACTGGCTTTGATATTGTGGGGGGTGGGGCAGCCTAGGGCTTGTGTGCTTTCCGCTGCTGTTGAGGGATTTCTGTGCTTGCCTGTGCGGTTTCCAAAGGAGTCGGTGGCTCGAGGTGCACGGGAAACGTTGTCAACAGACACCAAAGCCGAAACCCGCGGATTAGCATATTGTCCTCAAAACAATTAGAAGTGTTTGAGGTGCTATTTGGAGCCTATTCATCCGAGCCCCTTTGTCAAAGGGGGGTTTTCATTATTAAAAAAAAAAAAAGTTAGCAGTTGTCCATCTGGCTGAGCTGAATAGCAAAGTGATTCGTGTTGTATATGCTTTTCTCATTAAGAGCTCTTTTGAGACTGATGTTAGAATTAAATGGTATAACACAATTAACATACAGGGGCGCTGAATAGGAGGGGACGCCTATAAATAATAGATAGATAAATAAATGAGCGATCAGGCGAAAGTAAACAAAGGCGGACTGGGGGAGGTGTGGGGGGAGGCCCGGCGGGCTGTGCCACGCTTACTTAGCATTACAAAACCGTCTTACAAATCGAGACAATTAGGAAGTGACTTGCCTCTGGTGGCCGTCCGGTCTGGGGGCCCTGGGCGCATAGTGAAGGCCCCTCCTCCAGCCCCCTAGGAAGTCCAAGAGGCCTGGGACCGAGGCACTGTGGTTTGGCAGTCTGATATAACCCCAACTGACAGTCCTGTCAGCCGCTCTGATCTCCCTCATAGCTCAGTGTCCCTTAACATCTCCTAAGATGAAGCTTACAGGGATCTGGGTGTCTCCTGGCAGAGCCCAGCACAGGAGCGCCCGGGGGGTGCACACAGCACCCCGGCCCGTGAGGGAAGCCGCGCGTGGCCCCACTATGGCTCCCAGCCATCTCCGAAGCGGGGTTAGGCTGGAAAGAGGAAAGAAGCGGGTCCGAGTGGCGAAGGCCCCGGGCTGTGACAGAAGCTGGAAAACTGCAACCAGGGTTCCAGATTGCGCCCGGTGCTGGGGACCCCGTGGGGAGCCCCAGGAAACTAGGGTGCTTTGTAACGGAGAAGCGCCCGGGAGCCTGCGGCCAGGTAGGCCAGGTGACTGAGACCTCTTTCCAGCCCGCAGAGAGCTGGGGGCCCATTTCGGTCCCGGGACCTAAAGCCGAAGACCTGGCTCCGGCTGCTTCTGCCTATCACACCTCGTTTCCTTACTTCGCAGACAGGCTTTCCCCGGCCATCTGCCCTCCGTAGATCTGGTCCCGGCCTCGGCCCCCGCAGGCGCCTGCCTCGGCTTTGCCACCCCTGCCCCGCGGGCCGCAGAGCGTCCGCCGAGGTGCGCGGCCGGGACTCGCCCTGACAAACAGCCGAAATCCTCCTCGTCACGCCGCTGACAGCGGCCGATTACTGACTTTGAAGTCAGGCGCAGACAAAAAGAAATCCCCTGGGGAGTGTGGGGGGAAGCAGTCCCTGTCAAACCTGTTTGCTCACAACTGTCTCTTTCTTTCAAGAAAATCATTAAAGCAAACCTGTAGGGAGAGGAGCGCCCCGCCCGCCCGGAGTCGAGAAGAGCCGCTTCTCCCGAGCGCGCTACGCTCAGCGCAGCGCAGAGCAGCCAAGAGCTGCTCCCGACAGGCTCTTGGCGTCGGGAGAACCGAACTCCCGCGGCGCGCCGGGCGTCCGGGACCCGGCCGGAGGAGACTCTGACGACCCCTCTGCCAGGCGCGTGTCCCGCAGCCGAGAAGCCCCAGACTCTCCCGCTCCCAGCCTAGTCCTCCCTTAAGCAGGGTTGCCAGGGCTGTCCCAGGCCTCCTGCGTGTGGGGGCCGTTGCTTCCAGGGGACAAACAAATTTCACCCAAATTTACATGCTGCTCTCGCCCCAGCCGCTTCCTTGCTGGACATTTCCTGGGACACCGGAGACCTAAACAGCAGCTGCTCACGACGTCAGCCGGCGGCGCTGGCGTGGCAGGAGCAGAGTTGTTGAGGTTTTTAGCAAGGTTTTCTTTCTTAAACCTTGGCGGCTACCTGGTTCAGGGGTACATTGGCCACATCTTCTGGGAGATGCGGTATCATTGGCCCCTTCCTCTTCTTGCCCCCCTTGGAGAGCTTCCGCAGTCTTTTATGCACTTCCCTGGCTTTGGGTCTGACTCCAAAAATCTTTGATTCTCTTCCAGTTTCCGAGTTTTCCTATTTAAATATCAATTTCCTTTGAACTGCTAACTTTAAAGATGGAGAAGGCCGGCGACTTTGAGTAAATCACACTGAGGTGTGAGTGACTGACATTTGCATTTTAAAACTGGAACTAGATAACCTCCAGGAATCTCAAGGATCCAAAGCAGAGTGATATTTCAGTCAGCGTAGGACCAAGGGACTTTCATTACATCGCACCTTCTAGGGAGGCATCTCATAGCGAGGCAGCCTGTCTGGAGAGACCTGAAACTCCCAGGGCCCTGAAGTTTTGGCTAGCGGTGGTGCCAGGACTGCCTCCGAGGACTCTGCTTTCCATCAGCTCCTCCCCAGCTCAGGCCTTGTCACCATTGTTCAAATGGACAAAGAATTTCAACTCATTTGAATTTGAATATCAAGTAATTCACAAGATTTGTGTTAAGAACTCATCTCTTCATTTGCTGAGTGGATTGTGCATGAGTGAGTGTGAGAGAGGAAGAGAGACAGAGGCAGAAGGGTTAGATCTGGGTGCAGGAGGTGCCCAGACAAATGCTTCCCGCCTCCTCCTAGGGGCGTGCTCTCCTGGCCGCTGGCCCTGTCTCGGCCTACGAGGCCCTCGCGGACCCAGCGATGGGAGCGCTACTTGGGCTTGTTTCTTTTCTGGCGCAGCGGGGATGGGCTTTGGCCTGGAACCAGAAGCCTTGGCGCTGGGCCGCCGCAGAGTAATTAAGAAAATAATGGAGTTGGAGGCGGGTGGGGGCGCTAGAAATCCCGTGGCATCCACACAGAACCGGACACTCGCGGTCTCCCCCGCCTGACCCCGGCTCTGTGCTAGCCCAGATCCCGCAGAGTGGGAGTTACCCGCTCCCATACTTTCAGGAAGGGGCCTGAAGGCAGGAAAGAAGGGGCCTCGCTACCCACTTCCTAGCTTAGCCCCTGGTCCTGCGTCCAGCACAGCCTCTGAGGCCTGGGCAAGTTATGCCTTCAGGAAGCGAGAAAGTCCGCGCGACCGGGACGCCCCTGGTTTGCCTTCCAGATTCTCCGTCCTCTTCGCTAGAATCCCTGCGCCAGGCATCCTTCCTGACCCCCAAAGGCCCACAGACTCTTGGTCCGGGTAGAGGAAAGGAGCGGGCGCTCAGCCTGAAAAGAGGCTGAAAGGAGTCCTCAAGTTTCCTCTTTGCTACAAAGTAGAAGAGTTGAGCTACTAGGGTGCCAGTGGCCATTTCCAAACTTTCCCACTCAGGTCCATAAGAGGAGCAATTCATACGAGATCAGCTCTTTCGGGGAAAGGACGGGAAGAAACTTCAGAAAAACTCTGCCAGCCGACCCGGTGAGGCTGGGTGCAGTGAGGAGACCAAAGACCCGACGGCCGCACTCCTGGTGACCCGCCGCACTAGGGTGCGGGGGTTCCTTCTGCCTTCAGGCCTCTGCACCGCCTGCCGCTCTCTGCTGGAGAGCTCAGACTCTCTGGGGGCTTCAAGGCGGGGCTGCACCTCTGAGCCCCGAGGCCATGCTGGCTCTAGTGCGGCGGTGAGGACTGGAGAGATGGGTGAGAGGCGCGGCTGCCTGGGCGAGCCGGTGCACACGCCTAGCGGGTGCCGGGAGCCGAGCGCCGGGAGTCCCTAGCGCCTCTGAGCAGCTCCGACTTCCCGCAGCCGGACCTAGTCCCTACGGGATCTCGGGACGCCACGCCCGGGGACCTAGGGAGGAGGGAGAGATGAGGGAGGGAGCGGGCGGCCTGGGCGAACGCCACCGGTCCCTGTACGCCCGGCACCCCCCGTGGCGCGGCGAGTCAATGGGATTTGCACACTCGAGGTGTAACAGCATTACTGCATTAATTACCATTTCCATTTCACGTCCAGATTGTTTACTTATCTGCGGGAAACATATGTCGGGAGAAGTTCACATTCCGGATTCTGCTCCGCTGCCCAAGGTGCAATTCCAGGGAGGCGGCGAGGGGGAGGGGAGGGCTTCAGATTTTTTATTACACCCTCTAGCCTTATCTGCCTCTGTAAATTATGAGGATCCTCCATTGAGCGGCATATGGAGATTATATACTTTTTTGAATATCGTTTCCCAAAGCCTGCAGATTTTCACTTTGAAATGAAACAATCCTCCGCCAGCTCCCTCGGGGCCAGGCGTCTCCCGCACTCCCCCGCGCGGCTCAGGGGACCCTCCTCGCAGGGCCAGGCACGCACCCACATCCCCAATGTCGCGCCCAGCGCCCAGCGCCCAGCGGCAGCCTTTTTCCCAGGGTCTAAAATAATCACCTGGGGAAAGCCCATCCTTTCGCGGTGTTTGAGAACCAAGGTAGCTCCCTTGCTCCGTTTTCCTACACCGTGCCCCCGCACTTCTGTGCCGTTTGCAGCTGTTTTTCATTTCAGATCCCCGCATAGACGCGAGCCCATTTCTGCCCTCTTCCTACGCCGGGCAGCTCCAAAGCCGCCACAAGGATTGAGGTGTTCACCTGCCCACAGCAGTCTGCCTCGCCTTCAAACACCTCAGAGCTTCACAGGCGCCTTGGTCTTGGGACAGCCGACTTTGGCTTCTTTGTTTGAGGGGCGGTGGAAGTGGCGGGGAACGTGGCCCCAGCTTGTGACTGCTTATTGTGAGCCCTGAACGGAAATCCTGCTTGGAAGGCAACTGCCTCCCCGCTCCGGGGTAAGCAGGACCGACCCGGGTAGCGCGCTGCCCGAATCCCATCTTTCTTATCTCTCCGAGACTCCTTTCAGGCTGAGATCAGAGAGGGAGAGAAAAGGAAGAGAGAATCATTGTTCTTTTTTTAATTTAATGTACCAAGCCACCCGTTCGGGTCATTTATATGCTTAATTTAGTGATAAAAGTCAATAAGAAGAATCACAGGACTCCTCCCTCTTTCTATTTCTTTTGACCACATTTTTCTACAGTAATTGGGAAAACAATAAAACGCAAATGCCCCTTCTTTCCCCGTTCAATGCTTTGTCTGCAATTATAATAGATGTACTTTAATAATATATTTTTTCTCTTTTTAAAAGTATATAAGAAAAAATGTGCCTTTTAAGCGATCTTTTTATCTTGTCTAAGTTTGCAGAATTACACACACTCCGTGTATAGACACCTACCCTCAAAAGCCAAACTCAGAAATTTCCTTGACATGCCCCTTTTTATGATTCGAAAATACCCCGTGGGAAACCTATTGTGATGTTATACCAGTAACAATTAAATGGACCAAAGCAATGAAATTAAGGCAGAGAAGTAAGATGGAAAATGGGGAAATAAACAGATTCTTTTCCATTAAGTATTGTTTTGAGATTTCTAATTTTTCCAAGACCTCTAAGAAAATTGTGAGGTGTCACTTCTCCCTTCCGGGTCTATCTGTAATTGAATCTAGGTCACTATTCTAAAGCAAGAAAAGTCTGCTTCCCACTTTCCTACATCAGGCTGAAATTTGGGGGAGGGACAAGGGTCTTGCAATTTCATTTAAAATGTAATGGTGGATGAACTGATAAGCAAATAGGGAAAAAAAGAGTCTGCTTAAAAGAAAAAAAGGCATGGTTTTAATATGCTCCAGATGGGGGGAAAATGATTTACATGAGAGTTTATTTCCTCTTTGCTGATATGAAAGAATTACAGATACAAAACCCACTGATCTATAGAATAAAAAAAGAAAAGAAATGTTATTTTCCTGTAAAGGTGTCAGTTCATTTATATTCATTTAACCATCCATCCATCAATTCTCTTTCTCACCCCTTGCACATTCTCTCTGGCTCTGTTAAACCTTCTCCTACCAATATACTTTGCTAGAATATGCAATGGAGTTTTCTTTCTTTAAAATAATATGAGATTGAGATGAAGTAGGTAAAGATAGGTAAAGAGAGATGGTTTTGTTGTTGTTAAATAATTATCCTGGATAATTTAACATTACAATTTATGCTTTTAGGGCAAAATTTTAACCATATTTACGTCTCATTATTTTTGCAGTTTGAGTACATGCAGTGTGCCTGTGGTTAAGATTATATGCAGAGAATAGGCAATGATTTTTCCATAAAATATGCATGCTATATAAAGACATTTATCAGTTACAAACCTTCCTGTAATATAGAAAATGTAGCAAAAGATGAGTCAGATGTTGGGTCAACAATGCATTGTTTCATTAAAATACCTATTATTATGGATACGAACAAGTTCACATTTCCCTGAGGATTTTCTGCTTGGTCAAGGTATGAGCAGCATCAAATCTTTTGTATTTAAAGTTTCCCCGGTTCAAATAAGTGTGCAGTAAAATTTGCATATATTGAGAAGGTACAAGAGCTGTTGTCATTTAGGGGGCTTCCAAGTGCTAGAGAAAATTACGTAAGAATAGGTTTCACTTTTCCTAAAACAAACAAATGATGACCAGCATGACAGACACTTTCTCCATATTCTCTTAAATAAAGGCGTAATGTAGTGTCACCCCCTGTTTTAGTGACAGCCAAATGAATGATTGGAGATCTGCAGACCAAAGCAAGGACAAGACCAACCATCAACATCTGATGATGGTTGTCACAAGCAGGAAAAACAGTAAATTGTCTAAGACAGCAGTACATTTCCACAGAATGAAGCTTCTCCAAACTGAAGACTAATTCTTTCATTCTTTATCCCCCCTTTTCTATCCCTTCTTCCTCATTTTGTTTAGTTTTTATTTTTTACATGTAAATACTAATGATGGATCAGAAATTTACTTTCTAGGTTTTCATAAATGTTCCGCGTCATTCTTTGCCATATCTGTTTCTTCCCGGTCTCACTTTCTTTCACTGTGTTAATGCATTTTCTTACCCACCTAATTTTTAATCAAACAAGCTAAGTATGAGACAAAAGGAGTAACAGTTTGGTCAGAAGTTGAACTGTCTCATGTATATTTTTTGCCTCAAACACTATAGACTTATTTGGAGTAAGTGCTTATAATATAAACCAGCTGGGTGAAAGGACACTTTTGAAACATTTTAGAATTGCTTCTTACCATTGTCTTTTACCACCTGAGCTTGTCAATGTTTGTGATAATTATATCTAATCAGAAGGCTACATTTGCTTTGAGTTATCTTTGAGAACTGAATTGACAAGAAAAGAGCTGAAGGCCCGAAGGTGTGTCATCTATAGAAGAGGTGAGCTGAACTTCTCCGTCTGAATATACTTTTGACTTACAATAAGACATTTATGTATTTGTATAAATAGATTATGCTCTGAGCTAATGTGAACACAAACTTGGTATAAATACAAATGACTCCCTCCTGGTTGCTGTGGCAGGTTCAGTTGACACTAGGAGTTCAGACCAGTCTTGTTACCGCAGGCTTGGTGAAACTCGAAGCGTATCACACAACTATAGCAATGCTGCTGGCCCACCTATTAGGTAGGAAGGATTGGAATCAGATGGAAGATCAAACTGCTGTCTCAATTAAACAAACTTAGCTCCTTTGCAGATGGTTAAAGATGCTCCAACTTTTCTTGAAAACATATTTTACAATCAGCAGGTGAAATGTGTGATAATTGAGGTGGGGTTAGATTTTTTATTTTAACAAGAGAAATTTCACTGGCAAATATGAATCCAAGCCTGTGACTAGGTCTCTTTCTGTAGCAGCCCCGCCCTTCTGCAAGTGGCCTCTTCTGGAGCTTTCTTGAAAGATCAAGAGCTTCTGCCTTTTGAGAAACATCTTCTTGACCTCCCATGTCAACTCGTAGAGGACATTTTACAGGAACATTTTCTTTTTGTCCTTCAAATTTTTTTTTTATGAAAACAGAAATTAGGTTATCTCCACTATGCTCTAGTGTGTAATAGATAGAATGGGCGTCTGAAATCATCAAACCCACTGAGAGAAGAAACTCTCATCTCCTTATGAAACAACCTGCAGGAAAACAGGTAAATATCATTTGTGACAAACCGTTGCCAAAAAGAAAATTACCATTATGACTTGACTTTTCTTAGATGAGAAGGGCTCAAGAGTAAGACAAACTCAGAAGGAAAAAAAAGTCTTTTTGATTGAGACCAAAAAAGGATATGAATTAATTTCTGTCTTTTGGTCATCCTCTGAGTTTCGACTAAAAGTCAAAAGCATTTCTTTAGTTAGTAAGGGGGAAACTAGTTGAAAAGACCTTGATTCATGAATGTATTTGCCAACCCCTTATGGTTCAAATTCTTTACTTTTCTGAATGGCAGCTAATTGTCCACTACCCCGAGGAACCCAGACCTGCTATGCTAAGGTTCCACCACTATCAATGAAAAAAGGTAGGAAAGGGATGAGGAAGGGATGAATATATCACTGCCGATTAATTCTAATAATTGGCCTTTAGTCCCAAACTGATGGTATCAAGTTCACTCATATGTTCTCACTTGATATGAGAGGGCAGCATCAAAAGCTCTGACTGTCAAACTAGGAGAAATCTATGACACTTAAGATGCAAACCTAGAGTATGATCAGACCAGCCTGGAAGACTCCCAGAGCCTGATAGAGATGTTGCCTGGCACAAAAGCCAAAGGCTGAGCACCAAGCCTCAGACCATTCATTTAATGAAGTCCCTGGCTTAAACATAGAAAAAGAAGCCAGGAAACTTGCATTTTATTCCCAGGGGCATTGACTGTGTCTGGATTGGTGGGTAAAATAGTCCATTGGATGCAAATGGGTAAGATTTTGATTTTTTTGAAATCAATGACTGAGAGAAAAATTAACATTGTCAATAGTGTTTAGCTACCCTCCCAGCAAATGAATTAAATGAGATTGGTTTTTCTTTCATTAAAATGTGTTTTATGTATATGTTTTAATTGATTGTATCTCTTTCCAGGACTCTGAATATTTGTCTCCATCTTCCCTGGAGATGTACTCTGGGCAGATGTGCTCTGTTTGCAGTAAGAGGGAGCACATGGTTTATTAGATGGATGTTAATTTAGCATTCTACACAAAGAAGCTTATGCCTTAGATACTCTATCTTGTTAAATTCTCCCCAAAGTAACATGAGGTAGGTACTGCTATTACTCCAATTTCAGATATGAGGAAACTGAGGCTCAGAAATATTAAGGGACTCACCCATGAGCTCATGGGCCTCCCAGTGGAGCTGCTATACCCAAGCTCACTATCTTCCCAGCAAATATTTATAAAATGAAGAGCTCACTGGAGGTGGGTAAAGGAGGAAGCAGAGAACCCATGGAATGCACAGCCGAGGAAATAAAGAAGGGGAAAAAAGGTAGAGTGTAGGGGTAAGGCAGAGGAGCCGAAACACCTTCCGTTTCTCAGGTTGACAGAGGACTACGCGGAATTAGCATCTCCTGTCACTGAGCCCGCTTACTCTTTGGGCCCACACTGCTTCAGCTCTCTAGGTCCATGTCTCACTGGCTGCTTCTAAGTCTTACAGACACAGCCAGGGACCAGGACATCACCAGGATGATCCCAAATCATCACAGATTTGGAGGGCCACATTCACAGACACAGAATTCCTACAGAGCCTAGCAGACGAGCTTCCAACCCCTTTCAGACCCATTTCATGATGCTCACTCAGAGGGGCTCTTTTTGCCAGACAGCTTAGCCATTGAAGGTATAATATGTTCACAAGAGAAAGAAGAAATATTTCTGAAAGTCCTGTTTCTCATTTTCCTGCCCTTAATCGGGTTTAGTAAATCTGTTACCCTGATCATCCCTTGAATTTCTGGGCTAAGATTCTTTAAATCCACCCAGCCTCTGTGTCTTTGCCTAAAGATAGGAACAATGTTTCTTGCTTGCTCAGCCTGCTTTGAGCTCTTGTGTATCAACCATGGTATACCAAGTGGTTTTCGCATTTCCTTGCTGCTAAGAGTTTGTATTTGATGCATCTCTCTGGAAAAATCAAAGCTTGCCATCAATAAAAAGTTACTGATGACTGCATTTATGTTTAAGGCAATACCAGGACATTCCAAAGCCTCTCGATTATTTCAGATACAACTTTTACAGAACTGCTCTGAAACATGCTCATATACTCCGTCTTCTTCTTCTAGTGTTAGAATCACACCCTCAGATGTGATACAGATGATTCCTAACGAGTCACGTGAAAAATGAATGTGTAAGGCCAGAGGAGTGAGTCCATGAGAACTAAGAGCCAGAGACTCACTGGATAATTTTACAAACATTTTCAAAGGGGATTTAAAATTCTATTGGCCTTCCTAAGACTTTTATTTGTGAACTGCAATTGATGACATGATCACTTATGCCAATTACAGTTTTATACCAAAGGACTACAGAGCAGTGGCTGGGTGTGTTGGGCAGGTTTCTCACCAACGTTGACAGCAATCCCCGATGAGGCTGGGAAGGCAGAGTATGGGGGCCACCAAGTAGAGCAGCAGCAGAGATGGCTGAGTGCTGGTCCTGGTCCCTGCCCTTTGATAAGGAACTAAAACTCAGAGCTGGCCTAATCTTCTTTCAAATTTCACCTTCACAATTTTAGTCACTTTCATCTCTGATGTTACTTACTTTAGACTTTTCTTTAAGTTGACTCATTTTTTTCACTATAGCCTTATCTAAGCAATAATGTGCATGAATCATAAGTTTGTTGTGATAGATTTTTTGTAATATTAATTGAAATTAAAATTTTCCTCTGTAACAGAGATAATTATCTCAAGTCACTTTGGAAAACACTGATCTAAAGTGCTCACTGTACCACTGAGGAAAATGAGGAAAGATCAGAGGAGTAAAGTCATTTTTCCAAGGTCACAGAGCCTGACAACAGGAAAGGCTGGTCTTTTAGCAGTTGGGCCAGAACTTTTTCCTTTTATCATTTTCTTCAGAGGTTAAAAATAAAAGCATGAGGCAATCAGCACTATCTCTCAGGGGAGGAGGGCGTGAAGATTCACCAGGTTCTCTATAAAGTTTGAATGCTTTCTTGGTAGTACGAAACCCTCTCTGCTTACTCAGAATGCCTTCAGAATGCAATTATATTGTATACAACTTAATACATTTCTGTGGGAAGGGATCTATGAGAAGGAGGGACCTGAATGGCTTTTGAGAACCAGGGGCTACCTATCCTCTAAGAAGGTCAGCTGGGCAGGAGATAGCAGGAAGGGAAGGGAAAGGCCACTAAGCATAAGCAGTCCAGTCATGGGCAAGTCACCAGCGTCAAGGAACAAAGTCTCCTCAGTGAGATGGGGTCCAAGTGCCCGCCTTCCCTAGATATTTGTTTTAACTTGAAGCATGTTGTAGCCTTAGAGAGCTGAATTCTTGGTGTGTGACCTTTCAAAGTCTGTGATTGTTTCCAACATCACATGGCCTCAAATTTGTCTCTCCCAGCAGATTCCAAAGTAGCCGTCAGTAAAAGTAAAGAAAGCCAGTGAAATAGTTTAGCTCCATGGATGGAAAAAGCACCCAACAAATCAAATATTTTGTTGCTGACTGGTAGAGGTTTTGTTTACTTGTTTGTTTGAAGGTCTAGGTGGTCTTCTAGACACAGGAGCTACCTTTTTTCTCCTCCCACCAAATTTCTCATTCCGAAGGAATTTGCAGCTCCAAGCCTCCTGGGGCGCTCCACCACTTGCTCCACCACGGCCATGAATGTGTGCAACCACTCCCAGCTTACACTGCTCTCCTATTCAGTTAACTCAATCTCCCTGCAATCCTCACAACTACCCTGTGGCAGGTGTTATTTTATAGAAGAGGCTGGAGCTTTAAGAAGTTCAGTGACTCGTCTACAGTCACAAAGTCAATATGAAAAGGACCTGAAATTCAGATCTTTTCTCTCCTTGTTTGGGGTTCTTGCTGCCACCCTATCATACCTCTTGGTTCATGTCTCCTATATCTCTTTCTTTCTTTCCTCAAGTCAACACATATTTCTCCAGAGCCCTGGGGTCCTTCATTAGTCCTGGCTTGGCAGTGATAACTAATTCATTGGGACCCTTCTGCTTTGAATTTGTTTTGTCTTTCAAAGTTTTTTGAAGCTAAGATTAGCATTTTGGCTAATCAGTTGAGTGTTCAGAGCTAGTTAACACACCCTAGGTTTGAATCCTAGATCTGCTGCTTGCTAGCTGTGCCAGCTCCAGCAAATTGCTTAACCTCGCTGTGTCTCACCTTATCTGCACTATGGAGATAGAAATAGTCCTTTTAGGTAATTACAGCCCTGAAGATCTCACAGGATTATTTTGAGGATTAAAGGACTTGTGAAATGCTTAATACCGTGCCATACAATTAATTGATGTTAGCTATAATTTTGAGTGTATTATATATTTTCTTTCACTTTGTTGTTATTCTTGTTGTTACATTGTAAGTTGAAACAAATATCAAACCAAGAGGGCTAATTCCCAGACCAGGAATCAAACCCAGGCTGCAGCAGTGAAAGCTCAGAACTTTAGCTACTGGACTAGAGTGTGAGGCAGTCCACCTTTTTACAAAACCCCTTTTTGAATCCAGGATCTTTTTTTCCCATATATTTTTATGGTGAATGAGAATATCACCTTAGGATCTGTTCTGTCCATCACTTCACAGTGACATTATACCTTAAAAAAAATTATACAAAGAGAGTCCCCAGCCTTTCTCCCCTTTCCATGTGGCTACAGTTTGCCCATCATTTTAAAAGGTTACTTTTATTCTTCATAGCATGATGAAGGGTGGAAGGGCAAGCACAGTTTAGAAATTTTTAAATTGAAAAATCTTGTTTGTTTCCTCCCAGGTCTATTTGAAAAAAAAAAAAAACTCTCCTGTTTCAGAAGCATGGACATCTTTAATAGTCAGGAGCTGGAAATGGCAAGGGGATTTCAATGCGTTTCTCAGCAACAAGGCCAGAGAAAACATTATCTCTGCCGCTGTTCTCAAATTCAGCATCCCCCTGACCCAGTCTTCACCACAGTCCTCTTAGGAACCTACAGCCCCGACAGCCCCATCCCTTCCTCCTGTGCTCCTGGGTCTTCCCCAGAGCCGGGACCACTTAGAAATTCTCAGCCTCAGCTACCTCTCTAGGACCTGACTCCTCCTGTCCTTTGTCTCCTTCTTTCCTGGCTGAATTCCTCACTCTCTCTTTACTTAGATTCCTACCCCAGCTTCCTTCTGTTCCACTTCTTTCTACAATTTCATTCCTTCAGCCTATAGCCATGGAGTGCTAGTCGCATTCAGGCACTTTTTGGCACTAAGAATTCAGAGGGGACCTTTGGAGACTACTGTTTTCCCTTTAGTGATGGGAATGAATATAATTCCTATGCTGAAATTACCTGTGCTTATTTAACTCCATCCAGTTTTCAGCCACCTACTGCCTATGTAGCCATAAGCTATGTGTTGTACGTCCTTCAGGGCCAGTTTACTCGTCAGCTAAAATGGGGATTAAAACAGCAATCCCCACACCTTGCTGCAGATGTGTTAGGAAGATTAGATGAGATAACATGCAGGGTGCCCAGCCTTGTGCCTGGCATATATTAAATGCCTGTGAAATGTAATGGTTGTCATAAATTACTAATATTATTAAACTCTGTCTAATGGTAGAAACCAATGGAGTGGACTACTTTATTAATGCAGACATTTTTTCTCTTTTTTCTTTCCTATGATATTTAGGCAGAAGAGCAGGAAATCCCTGTATATGTTTTAAAGTCATTTATCTAGTTATTTTTTATGCAATCTAGATTCACTTGATAAATATCTCTCTCTCTCTCCCTCTCTCTCTCTCTCTCTCTCTTTAAGATGAGGTCTCTCTCTTTTGGCCAAGCTAGAGTGTAGTGGCATTATCATAGCTCACTGCAACCTCAAACTCCTGGATTTACTCAATCCTTCTGCCTCAGCCTCCCGACTAGCTGGGACTACAGGTGCACCACCATGCCCGGCTAATTTCCATGTTTTTGTATAGACCTGGTGACATATTAGAATAATAAACTAAGAGAGAGGGGTAGGTCCACACCTTCAGGATCAGCAAACAGTTTCAACCTAGATAGAATGGAGAAAAGTCTTATAAGAACTACATTTTAAAGCTGTGGTCTGTGTGTACCTGGGGCTTTAGAAGTTCAGAGCTGAGAGAAACCTTTGAGAGCTTTGAGGTCAGCCTCACATTTTTGTATAAAAAAATCAAGGACCAAGGAGGGCAAAATGCCATGGTCAAGGTCACACAGAGGGACCGTGCACAGCAAAGTCCTTTGGTGCCTATCTCTATGTGAGCTGTACTTCACTGTGCTGCCAGAACAATGGATGAGAAAATGAAAAATTTAGTCCATTGTTTGGAGCCTTTTTTGATCCTAAATAATTTTGTCTTTGTGCCTGTACACACACGAAGCTTCTGACGGAAGGATGTGTGGGCTCTGTGATAGACAAGCAGCGCTATTAATACGAGTAGCTCAGAGTAGTAGCTGCCTGCATGCTGACTACCTACTCTGTGCCAGGGCTTTGTTTTCATCCTCTCATTCCATCTCTACCCCAACTCTTCAGGGTAGATGTGATTGTATCCTGAGGATCCAGGAGGTTAAGTACCTTGCCCACCATCCTAACAGACCCAGGTTGATACTGAGACCTGTGCATCTTCCAAGAACCTGTGCTTTCCCCTGTGCCATGCTGCTTAATTCATGCTCAGACCTGACTTCCCAAGAAAGTAACAAGGAGAGACGTACAGAGTATGGGAGGACAAGGACCAGAGGAAGAAGGTAAGGATGTCTGGAAGAGGTAAGTTTGCACAGAATGGAGGGTAAGTGTGTATGGGGGCATGGCGTGTGACAATAAAAACCAAAGTATAGTTTACAAATGGGTCTTTTCATTGCCTTATATTTAATTTTTGTGCCAAATTTTTTAAGAGGCTTGCTGTCTTTATTTAAAAACATAAAACAACGCAAGACTGGCTTTTTCACTCAGCATAATTTCTTCCATTTCTGTGACATTCTTGGAAAGGCAAAAATATAGTGAGGATGAACAGATCACTGGCTGCTGGGGGTTCAGGGCAGGTGTGGGGGGGGCGGGGAGAAAGGTGCGGCTAACAGAGCAGCAGCACCGTTCTGCATCCTGACTGTAGTAACGGTTGCACAATTCTGTCCATGTGTTAAAATTCATACACCAAAAACGTCAGCTGTACTGTATGTTCATTTTTCAAATTTATTTACTAATTTAAAACCGGCAAATAAAATTGTATGTGTTTATCTTGAACAACATGATGTTTTTAAGTGTATATACATTTTGTATATACATTTTAAAAATAAAACAAAATTCTAAAAACAAGGCACAGAAGCTCATTGAAGAACACTTGTTTTGTGTTCACAACAATACGGAAGTATCTCATTAAATCAGCCACTCTTCAACATGTCATCTGGTGCCTCTCAGGGTGTAGGCCTGACGTCCAGCTGACAGCTGTCATTGCCAGGCTACCAGCTGAGGGCCAAGGGCCTGTTCCTTGTAAGTCCAGGCTCCACTCCACCTCTTCCATGGGCTGCTTCATTCCGTCTGAGTCAGTAGGAATCGGAGTAGGGATAGATAAGGGGGGGGGGGGCGGTCACATTTGGGTGGGAATGTACATCTTACTAACAATATGTATTTGTTATAAGAGGCCTCTGTCATCCTAGAGTATGGGTGACATTGCCCCTAAATCTTATGAAACTAAAGACAGGTAGAGAGATTCTCTAAAATGGAATGTTACTGTAAAGTAGCATTAAACCCTCTTGCAACTAGAAAAGCAACTGCTACTATTTACTAAGTGCCTACTCAAAGGATCAGGCACTTTACCTACATGCATTGTCTCCGTTCTTCCTCGCAATCATCCTATTGAGGCAGCTGTCATTTCCTCATTGCTCACATGAGGAAATCAGAGGTGAGACCACTGAGCACAAGGCTGATCCCTGGCAGAACTGGGATCTAGTTCTCAGATTCCAGAAGCTGGTGGCCTTTCTGTCCCTTCCACTGGCCACTGCAGCTGGGGCAACCCAGTCTTGCTATGGAGCTAGCCCTCCCCTCCTCCTGCTCACTTGCCACCACAGGTGACTCCATTTCCCACTCTGCCCTCTTGGTCTCCTCTTGCCCCAGAACTGACCCTTAAAATCTGTCTCTACTTTCACCCAGCCTCTTAAGAGGTTTGTCCCTGCTTTGAATCTACTATTTCTAGCCCTCCCATCTTTCCTCTTTATGCTCTGGAAACTTTCACCAGTAACTTGGAAACAGAGAAGAAATACAGGAAGTCAGATGAAGATGAGCTCCTGGTGCTTCCTGTGGTCAGTCACACTTGTCCTTGCAGATCTTGTTACAAATTGTGGTCAGGTTTTCTAGGCTGTTGACTTGGAATCGGGCACTGTTATCCTCTTTCTCTCTCTCTCTCTCTCTCTCTCTCTCTCTCTCTCTCTCAACAGATATGAGTGTTGGAGGGAACATCAGCCCTTATCCTGTCCAGGCTCTAGGGATTGCAGAGATTTTTGTGCACTAACCTGGGAATCTAGTCATCATGTAGATCTGTGGTCCACAAAGTGTGTGCATTAACATCAACTGGAAACTTGTTAGAAATGCATATTCTCAGGCCATGCTCAGACTTACAGAATCAGAAACTCTGGGGGTTGGGTCTGGCCATCTGGACAATGCCCGCAGATGATTTCGAAGTATAGGAAAGTTTGCAATCTACTAATCTAGACTAGTGCTTCTCCAGACCTTAATGTACATAAAAGTCACCCAATGAGAGGGTTACCAGATTCAGAAAATAAAAAATATAGTTGCACTTATGGGATTTGCTCATACTAAAGCAATTTATTGTTTATCTGAAATTCAAATTTAACTAGGTGTCCTGCATTTTATCTGCCAACTCTACCTGAGTAGTCTCACGCTGTTGCCTGGGCTAGAGTGCCATGGCAACAGCCTAGCTCACAGCAACCTCAAACTCCTGGGCTCAAGCAATCCTCCTGCCTTAGCCTCCAGAGTAGCTGGTACTACAGGCATGTGCCACCATGCCCAGCTAATTTTTTCTATACATTTTTGGTTGGCCAGTTAATTGCTTTCTATTTTTAGTAGAGACGGGGTCTCACTCTTGCTCAGACTGGTTTCGAACTCCTGACCTTGAGCGATCCTCCCACCTCAGCCTCCCAGAGTGCTAGGATTACAGGCGTGAGCCACTGCACCCATCCCTGAGTATTCTTTATAAAGTGCAGCTTCTGATTCAGTAGGTCTAATATGAACCCTGAGATTCAGTATTTTCAACAAGCTCCCAGGTGATGGGTGCCTAAACCACATGGATAGTAAGGATCTAGAGCTACTTGTTAAAAACAGATTCCTAATCCTTCCCTCTACCTACTGAACCAGTTTGCCCAAGGGAAAAACCGACTTGGAATATTGTAACCAAGGGACCATATGTTCTGAGTCACAAACATTCCATTTACAGACTTTGAGGAGACATGCTATAAGTTCAGGATTTGCACATAGGGGCAACTCTACACACACAGTTGTGTAGATGAGCCAAGACTGGGCTGGCTTTGCTGAGAGGTGGAGGAGAAGGAAGCCTGCTGATGTAGATGATCACCTCACTGTGGGAGTGGAGGACCCAGCAAAGAGGAGGCTTGGTGCAGCTGTGGGAAGGAGCAAAATGCAGGCTGCTCTTGCCCAGGCCCACCACGGGCAAGGAACATCTGCATGTGCAAAATGCTAGTAGGCACATATTGAGCACTTCCTGTGTTGAGAAATCCCATTTCAGTTTATTTTGAAACTGCACTTTAAGATTCTTTCCCCATTTAGTAGATGAAGAACCCAAGACTCAGAAAGTGCTAAATAACTTGCCTAAGGTCATAGCAAGACCTGAAGTCAGGATTTGGACACAGGTCTGCTCCTGAAGCCTCTCTCCACTGTGCTGCGGTGCTTCTTCGCTGGGAGCTACAGCAGCACAGTGGTGGTTCCGGGAGACAAGAGGATGCTGTCCTCTACAACTGCAGCAGCAGATTCCTTTCCTCGTGGCATCTGCCTTCAACTCTCCCAGCTGGGCCTCTCCGTTCCATCAGTGGATGCTCCAGAGCATCACCTGCACAGCCTCAGCATGCTTGGTGGCTCACCTATGGCTTCTTTCTCTCCAGAAGTGTGCCCGCTCAGGGAACCTACTAGAGAAGCCCTACTTCATTAGGCCCATTAGCTTCATCCTTTTGCGGGAGCCAGATTAGTCATGTATTTATTCTTGATGCACTTTTTTTCCTTTGCTCTTCCAGAGCAGCCACTTCAATTTAGGTTTCTACCTGGACATGATGAAATTCTAAGCATGTTCCCACCTCCATCCCAGGTTTCAAGGTGTATTAGTTTAAAGAATTCCTCTCTATCTGAGGAAATGATATAGGTCTGAGCAATGCCAGAGTTGGAGGTCCCAGAAGAACTGAGGGTGAGACGTTAGAATTTCAAACTCTTAATCCTATTGATTCCTAGTCCTTTTGATCTTTTCAGCACTTGTCAGGAGAGTTGAGTTTGTGTAATTTAGGAGGGAGGGCTGATTGGCCCTGGTTTTATTATGACCTGTTTGTGCCATTTAATTCATAAGAAAAGCAGCAGCCGGTGGCTGAACCACTTAAGGACATCCTTGAAGCTTCTGCTTTTCCAAAAAGCAGAAGCAATTATTTGAGTTTCAAAAAAGTGACTGAATCAGATCATCAGCCTAGGATGGATTTTGTTTTGCCTTTAAGCAACCTCCAGTCATCCTTTGTAGAGTCCACAAGTGAATAGAATAACCAAGAAACACACAGCTCTTTTCAAGGACAGGAAAGGGAATATTTCCTGAGTGTTTAGGTTGTGCCAGGCACTTAACTCACTTAATCCTCTCAATAGCTTTGGGTCGTAGATCTTATTATCCCCATTTTACAGATTAGAGAGTCTAGCCTCAGAGGTTAAGAAACATGCCCCAAGTTCAAACAGCCAGAAAATGACAAGCCTGGGATAAGAACTCAAGTCTGTCTGATTTCAAAGTCACTGTGTTTTCACGCTATGTAGGTTGAAAAATTTCTTAATGCGTCCTGAAAACTAAGAAAACTTGTTTGGTTTTATTTTGTTTTTTCTGTGTTTTTTAATGAATAAAAAATGTGTTATTTAATAGTACTGAGTAATCACTCAGCCAGATATCAAGATTCATTAAAAGCTCTGCTAAATAAGTGGGAAATATAAATAGATCAGTGGAATGATATAAGCATCTGAGAAACAACTCAATTAAACACAGTGGGGAAGGTGATGGATATTTAAGAAATGGTCTTGGGGCAACTGACTTTTCATTTTAAAATTAAATATAAAGTTAAATGCTCACCCTACTTCATACATAAAAACAAACTCCAGATGGCTCAAGTATTTAATGCTTAAAAGAAAACAAATTTTTTGTTAAATCTTTAAAACTATTAGAAAAAATATAGGAGAATATCTTTGTTATCTCAGAGCAGGGAAGACACAAAAAATAGAAACAATAATGGAAAACATTAATAAACTTGACTCACGCAAAATTTAAGTTTTTGTAGAACAAAAAGCCCCAGTTACAAAGTTACAAGATGAGAAATAGCCTGAGAGAAGATATTGGGAAGATTTACAACAGTCAAGATTAGTATTGAGAATATATTAAGAAACAAACCAAAAAACTCCTACAAATCAATACCTAAAGACAGACAACCTAGCAGATAAATGGGGAAAGGTTATACAACACGAAGTTCCCAGAAAAGAAACCCACACCCTCAGAATGAACAAAAAGTTGTTCAACTCTACAGGGAAATAACAACAAAAAGTAACACAATTGGCAAAAATTAAGTAATGTATCATTATTAAGTATGAATAAGAATATGGGCCAATTAGAAACATTCACATATTACTGGTATTGGTGTAAATTTGTACAACCATTATAGAAACCATTTTGGTAATATCAGGTTAAAACTGACAATGTGCCTAACCACTCAGGAACCCACTTCTGGACCATGTAACAAAAGAAATGCTCATATAGGTGCAGGCCAACTTCGTGGGCACATCCAGTCTCTTGGGCTCTGCCCTTAGAAAGGCCCTGTGTTTCATTTAATGCTCTGCTTTCGCCATCTTGAAACTCTTAATCATTTTACTTTTGCACTTGTGCTTTTAAGTGAAGTTCAATGGGGCAGTGGAGCATGTCGTGAGCAGAGGAGATAGGTGCCATAAGCATGTCCACTGCACCTTGCTGCCCCGTTACATACAGCACTCAGGATGCCGCATGAGCACAGAATTCCAGTGGCCCCACGACGTGTGGGAGTGCAGAGGGACTCAGGGCAAGAACAAGGTAAGCATGTTGTAACTTCCACTGAGTAAGTGGGGAGCCAACCACTCCAAGAGGCCACACTTGCCCTTTAAACCAGAGCTTGCTTCAAATACAGAAAGAGAGACTGGCAGACTAAGAAACATGAACAACCAAGCAACCCTGTGGTACCCTTTATTACTCACATTACTTCCTGTATTAGTCAACCACTTACACTGAAAATGATGGCAGAGAAGGAAAGGGGAAGATTAGGCAACTCATTGTTCCTTTCTCTTTCAGTCTTTCCGTACTCAACAGCAAGCCAACGGTACAGAGTGTTGGCAGACTGTGCATGAATCAAGAAATGAAACACAAACAGTTGTCATTTTTGTGCAGTGTTCCCACTGTGCCAGTTAGAATGAAACACATGCACACATAGGAGCTACTAAATGCAAGTTGTATAATTCCAATGATTTCACATACAAGCTAAATATGCTTATATTTGCATTTAAAATAGATATTGTACAATATAAAGATGAAAGGTAAGATTCATGATAATAATTTACATTTTTAATTTTTCTTAAAACAACATTAGAAGGGCAAATTAAAAAAAATACCACCATGACAAGTCAGGAGAGAGATTACAGAAAAAAGGTTTATATTTTATACCTTTAATAGTACTTTTTCCTCTATATTTTGAACAGGAGGGCTGGCCCCAAACTTTAATTTTGCACTGGGCCACAAATTATGTAGCCATCCCTGTGTAATTATACAAGGAAACATGAATAAGAATGTCCATTTTAGCATAATCGTAGAGGTAAAACCAAAAAAAAAAAAAAGGAAATAATCCGATGTCCAGGAATAAGAAAATGGATAGATTATAGCACTGTTCATAGAATGAACTATGGCCTTGCAGTTTTAAATACATTAAATAAATTATCCAAAACCATAGGTTCATGGATGGAGATCAAAAACAACATTAAGAAGAAATTCAAACTAGGGACCATTGAGGTATAAGAGCATACATCTATATGATTTTATAAAACACCCACAAAATTCATTTTCTGTGGATACATTTATGTATATGGTATAGTACAGACACACTGACCAGGCACACACCAAAGTCGTGACTGTGACTTTATTTCGGGAGGAGGAGAGAGAACAGCACCAGGAAGATGAAAATGGGAAATTTGAAGTTTAATTTTAATCTTTTATTTCTTAAAAAATTTATAACAAAATGTTAACTTTAACAAATTGTTTAGCACTGAATACATGGGTTTGATATGCTATTCTTAGTGAACTCCATATTTTTTAATTAAAGAAATCCTCCTATTTTAAATAAGGTAGACCAGCCATGCCTCTCACTGTTCCTCCATTTGAGTTTCCAAAAAGCAAAAGGAAAATTTGGTCAGAATGCAGAGCCTGCCATATATATGTTGAGCAAGATACTAAAACATGATCCTACCTATTTATCAATACGGGAGAGATAGCAGAAGAGCCTGGAGTAAATCTCAGTGTTTGTGAGTGGAGGTCATGCACAGACCGCTTGCTAATCATCTGGTTGGCACAGAAACACACATCATGCGTCTTGTTTCCAGACTAATGTTGTTATTTTTTTCTTAAATGCATGTGGTTTTTTTTGGTCCTGAATTTGCTAATAAGAAGTACAAAATTTTGGAATTCCAAAAGTTTGGAATCTGCCATTACTTTCTGGAGGATGGTTACATTCTTGGCTCTGGACCACACAAGATCACGGTGGTGATTTACTGATGAGTGCAGCCCCTCAGTCCTGGCTCACACACAGAGCTGCAATAGCTCTTTAAACTCCGAAGGCTTGAGTTCCAATTCATTTACCATAGGCACAATGTAAGATGGAAATTATTTTGGCTGCGGAAGCAAATGTAGCCCATTCGTGTATAAAACCATTGCAACGAAAGGAAAAGAAAGTTAATCTAGGAAAGTGATGCCTGGTTTTGGTTTGTTTTTAATTCTTTTCCTTTCTAGATGCTGGCCTTGTCACTGGGAATTTGGCTGCTGTTTGAGGCCTGGCCTTCTTGGGAGCAACATGGTACTGGTAATAGTCCCTGGAAAGTGACTTTCTCAAGCTCAGCCCAATATCCATCTTTCTTCAGACCCCATCCCCCACCTCCACCCTGCTCCCTAGTTTACTCCCTCCACCCAGCCATGCACAGGTAAGCCACAGGGGCCTCCGTGACACTTTTAATTGAAACAGCACTTAATTCACAACTTGTGCCTCTGCCACTTTTCTACTCATACTTCAAAACTTGACAAGGATTAAACATGACCAGCATTTAAAGAACAATTCAAAATTTAAGTATCTCTTAAGTTGAAAGTAGAAGAGTGGGGGGAGCCTCTATGTAAAAGCTACGTGGCATTAGAATTATTTTAGTAACTCACCAGCAATTCTGTTTTCATCCAATATGGTTACAAAGACAGAATTAATCTCTTCTAGATAATTTATAATATTTATTCTAACTTACATAAGACATAATTCACAAAATAATTAAAGTTTCTCTCACTGACGTTTGCAGACAACCACAAGTGACTTGAATTTCCCTCATTCTGACTGTTCACTCAGGGCAGTGACAGTGCCAACAGTAGGTTCTTTAGTAAATAAAGTTGTAGGAGCCATTTAGTGTGTCAAGGTGATCCTGATATACTGGAGGGAGCTTGCTGAGTCAGGACAACCTCTCCCACCCCTATTGCTTTCTCTGTCCTATCACTTTGATTCTGATGGTTATGTGGTTAGGAACCTGGAATTTTATCAGCTTGTATTGTACTGTATCTGCACAAAAATCAATATACAATTAACTATCAATTATTTGGACTCTTGAAGGGGAGACCTGACCAAAAAAAGAGAAAAAAACCCCTCCCAAATAACTTATAACCCTATCCATAAATAATTAATATCTGTTTTTGGAATACATGATATGATTTATATTTCAACCAATTTACCTCACTAATTGTGTATGATTTTGACTAATAGGAAAAGGAGTTTGCCATCTGTGTAAATAGCAAGAGGAAGAAGGTAAGAAGTCTTTAGCTGGTGGGAGGAAGGGAGTCATGGGGAAGTCAAGTTTTTAACCTATATCATCCCTGAAGATGATGATTTGCAAAGTGGATGCTACTTTGTAAAAAGGGTAGAGTTTATTTCTCTTTGCTCATTTATAGCATCTTTTATTCCATTAATTCAGATCAGTGCCAGGTGAGAAAAGGGAGGTTGGGGGGCAGTTATAATTTCTTTGTTTCCATTTTGCAGATTGCACTCAGGAATACAGGCGCATTCTCAGCATGACTGAGACCAAATGGCCACTCACTTGGAAGCTCAGTCCACTGTCATGGATGTCCTAACACCAAGTCTTTTCTGCAGCAAAGCAAAAGTGGTCAGACAGATGCTGATTACAGGACTCTCGAGAGAGACACAGCTATACCCTGAATCTGTTTGCTGCCCCCTGAGCATGCTGGGCACAGGCACTGTTTGGAGAGGAGTCCATGGCTACAACTGGGATAGCCCTGACCTAGTGGCACAGGGACTGTGCTCCTTGTCCCATTGCAGATCATGGGACATGCAGATCATTTTTCAGTATACCTTATAAGACTAGTGTTTTAAAAATGCTATTAAATGGTATTTATACTTATTTTTAATGCTCCTTAATGTTTCATTCAGTACCTAGGTATACCTTAATCTATTAATATCTAATCACCATTATATCACAATATTTCACATTTAAATTTTCTAATTTTTAAGAATTGTAGATAATACTACATAGAATATTTTTGCATATGGCTCTTTTTTGTTGGGGGGGTTGTTTCTACCAAATTACTTTATTTGAAGGAATGGTACAAATGAAAGAACTTAGATAAATGTTGTGGTACATGGCTTTTTTTTCTATTGAATTATTCTCTTAGAGTAATTCTCATTAGTGTTCTTTCTAGGTAAAAGGATAGAAACATTTTAAAGTCCTTCACATTTTGCTTTTCAAAAAGAGTATGCCAAATTATAATGTCAATAATGAATGTTGTTATCTTAAATTTTGTTTGGTCTAACTTTATGTCATACATTTTTTAAAAAAACATACTCTCCTCATTTTTTCTTTTGATTTTCTCAGTTCCAGCCGTGGACTTCAAGGCTTACACTGTGCGTTACTCAAACTAACCAGCCCCTGTCAAAGCAAGATGGTTGCTGGTTTTCCCTCGTAACCCATTCCACTTAATCAAAGAGCCTAGAATTCTTCTTTCCTAAGATAAAAGCTGGGCTCTTCTTGTGGAACATAGAATCTATGTGGTCTGATTTAGGGTTGCTGGAATTTGTCCTCTTGACAAATCCTTATGCTCTGTAGATACCCAGGAATAGGAAGGCCAGAGGATGGGCAGCAGGGGGTATCCAAAGGCACTAAGAACTGTCTTTGCCTTTTTAAAATAAATTTCCCAGTGTACCACAGAAGCTCACTCATACACTTGCATACACACCCCTGAGCCTCCCAAGTGCTGAAGCACTACATCCCGATTGTATAAACCAGGCATATATTTAGATTAAGAAATTAAAAAAGAAATGACTACATCCAGAGATACTGTAATCATCCAAGGTAGTAATAGTATAAGGAACTGATGGTAACATCTATTGATGCACCAAGACATTTTAAAACGTAAGAGAGTAAAAGAAATCCATCTTCATAAATATGAATATTTTTTAATTTATACATTCCTTGAAAAATTATTGTCTTCCAATGATTAAGTCTTTTTTTATTTTTATTTTTTTTTCTTAGAGGCTGGGTCTTGCTCTGTCTCCCAGGCTGGAGTGCAGTGGTACAATCACAGCTCACTGCAGTCTGGAACTCCTGGGCTCAAGTGATCCTCCTGCCTCAGTCCCCTGAGTAGCTAGGACTACAAGCGTGTGTCACCATACCCGGCGAATTTTTCTTTTTATTATTTTTTGTAGAGATGGGGTCTCTCTATGTTGCTATGGTGGTCTCAAACTCCTGGCCTTAAGTGATCCTCCCACCTCAGCCTCCCTAAGCACTGGGATTACAGGTGTGAGTCACTGCGCCTGGCCATTGATTAAGTTTTTCAAGCCAGCTTTCCGATGCACTGGGTTATTTATGGGTTTGTCCTGAAATTGTCTTCCTAAAAGACCTGGATAAGATAAGCCAGAGAAAAATGTAACTCAAAATCAAAAGGGCCAGTAAGTTTTACTTGGTTCTTTCTCAAGAACTGACCAGCACTTGGATGTATAAAATTATAGTATTTCTACAAACACAATCCTTGAATTGGAAGCTGACCCAGATTTCTACTTCCCAGGCTTTCTACACTCCTTGGGCAACTCTCTTCACTCCTGTGCTTGGTGTCCTTTTTTTGGCTTTTCACCAGTATTCTTATTTCAATCTCTGCAGCCAACTGTCCAGTACGCTCCAAGGTGGTTGCATTAACATCCTGGGGCAATACTGCCATCTTGTGGGCATGTAGAATGCTGCGTGTTCATCCCAAAGTGAAGTTGCATTTTCCCAACTACAGGCACAAATGAGTGTTCATGCTGCTCTTTCACTTCTAGGCTGATGGGGCTCCCAGGTGACTGAAGATGTCAAGAGAGCTTTGGGTAGGCAATTTGTAGTGCCTGTTGGTTATGTCTCTGAGATCTTGAATAAACTTGAGGAACTTACTGGGTGAGCATTGTTGGAAAACTAAATTTACAAGATGTGTTAATGCATCACATCTAATATAAAATTTTCGCCAGTTGGACAACAGTGTGACAACACTGTATCTTGCATGAGCTGGCATGCTTTGTGATTTGATTTACCCTTGTAGAAATGATTCTATTGGACACGATGTGGTCACCAGACATAATGGGCTCTGTAATTTAATTTTGTAAATGTAAGAAATATTTTCACTGCAGAAACTCATTAACATTTTTTTTAATTTTGTGGGAATAGGTGTTTCCAATTGAAAGATGGGTTTGGAGTTTGGGATAGAAAACACAGGGTTTGAATAATGGTAAAAACACAAAGGTATTTTTGGAAATATTTGAATCAGCACAGATATGATGTAGTTTAGCAAATATGTTAATAATACAACACTACTTTTCGTGTGATAAAACTATTTTCTTACAAACAGCTTACAACTTTCTCTTTGATGAACCTTCCCATATGGTTCAGCTAAAGACCAGAAGCCTGTTAGTGTCCCTTGGGAAGAAGAAACCTACATGCATCTAGGTTGTTTTTAAGAAAGCTGTTTGTTCAACTAACATGTGCATCCTTGTGGTGCTGTCACTACCAGAAAATAACCTTTGATTCTGTCTTGTTGGTGTGGATTCTCCTCTAGTAAAATTCTATTTTGAAATGCAAATTAGCTCTTCTCAGTATTCTCAGTACAAGCTTATAAAAATGTCAAAACATCCCAAATGTCAAAATATCTAATTGCCACATAATTAGGTATCAAAACAGAATTGCTGCGCTGATATTTTAATTTTGCTTCATTGAAGTAACGTACATTCAATAATGGGGCAGGATAGAACAAGGTGATAAGTTAGGGAAGAATGTTGCTAACAGCACAAAATGGGGATGCTTTGGAACCCAGAGCCTGTCGGAAAACTGAACAGACTTCCAGGGAATCATTATGGGGCCTAAGAGAAAAAAAACATCACTCAGGGAGCCCTCTCTACTCCCTGGTTAAAATTAGATTAACCAGAACCCAATGAACTTCAGTTGGAAGCTAAGACTGCTTCTAGAAGAAATATGTGAAAATTGGTCTTTATATAGAGGTTATATCCTGGGGTTGATACTAAATCAGTCCAATGCCTTCAATCTTCTCAATTTCCCCCTACAGAACCGTAGTTCTTGTTGATGTTTGTAATGATCACCCTGTGGCACTGTAGGATCCTGACTTATCAAGAAAGATCAAGTTATGTTCCACTGACCACGCTAGACATAAAGCGCATGCGTGTGTTACAGAACGACCTTCGACAAATGCGGAAATCACAAGAATTTTCTGATCCACCTGTAATTAATCAGAAGCTTCAATTAAGTAGAACCCTGGTCTGATAATATTCCATTAACATTATCATTATTATTATTAAGAATTCTTTCACAAAATCAGGGGGGAAAAAAAGAATTCTGGCTCCCTTCCAACCCATCCCTACTTTTATTGGGGAATCACTCTGTGTTTAATGTACCTGTATTTTGGCAGGAGGACAACTGAGCACCAAAGTTACTTGGCAATGCTACTAGCCTGATCTAATGACTGCCTTCCACAATTTTTTCAGTATGGAATGATTGACAAAAACAAAAAAGAAAAAAGAAAAAGAAAAGACAATTATCCCTTACAAGACCCCTTTAAATAATTTTTCAAGTGTATATATGATGACAAATACAGTAATTTCAAGAAAATTCCTCTTAAAGTTGGGGCTGGAGTGTTAATATGATCTACGAAGGACATAGTAACTACCACCTGTGGATCACCTACACAGTCACTTGTGCTTTGTATGCATTATCTCTAATTTTTTTTTCTGTATTGAAGTGTAATTTACATATCATGCCTTTACTCCATTTTAAGTGTACAATTAAATGGTTATTAGTAAATTTACCAAGTTGTACAGCTATTCACATAATCAGTTTTAGAGGATTTCCTTCTCCCTATTGAGACCCCTAATTCCCATCCCCAAATACATTTCAAGAATGCCCCTCCCCTCCACATCTCTCAGATATGGGTCTACCCCGCAAACCCCCAAATCCCTAGTGATCACCACCACCATTTGAGCACCATAATGTTAATCAGTCAGTACCAATTTGATGGCGAGTACATGTGGGGCCCATTCTTCCGGTCTTGTGTCACCTCACTTCAAATAATGGGTTTAAGCTTAATCCAGAATAATATAAGCGGTGTTAGCTCACTGTCATTTCTTAAAATTGAGTAATATTCCGTTGTAAACATATACCAAATTTTAATAATCCACTCATGAATTGACAGGCACTTGGGTTGTTTCCATGACCTAGCAATAGTGAATTGTGCTGCCATAAACATTTGGGTACAGATGTCTTTATAATAGAATGTCTTATGCTCTTTTGGGTAGATGCC